>VWZS01004200.1:1094324-1321226 GCA_013397075.1 Rhabdornis inornatus | reverse complement strand
CGCACCGCCCCGCCGGCGCTGCCGGGGGAGTGGTTTCCCCGCGCTGGCGGCGGCGGGGCCGGTCTGCGGGCGGGGAGGTGCCGCGGTGGCGGTGCCAGCGCCCGGCCCGGGAGGATGCGGACGCGCTGACGGAGCTGCCGGCTCCCCTCNCTGTGCGGGCCAGTGCCATGCGGGTCGGGTCCATGCCGTGGGGGTCAGGTCAGTGCTGTGCGGGCCAGTGCCGAGCGGAGCAGAACGGTGCGGGTCAGGTCAGTGCCATGCGGGTCGGGTCAGTACCATGCGGGTCGGGTCAGTGCCATGCGGGTCTGCACGGTGCCGCGGGTCGGAGCGGTGCGGGGCCGGTCGGCAGCGCGGAGCGCGGAGCGGGGACAAGCGCTCCGGTCCCACGGCCGGCTGAGGGGTAACGGAGGAAAAGGGAGAGGTGGAACGTGCGCCTCTGCCGCGGCTTGTTTCTCCACATGCTTGTTTGTTCGAGTGAAGGGTGTTACGGAGAATTCACTGAGAAAAAGGGTTCTCGTTTCAAAAACCACCACCCAACTCATTCGGCAGCCGAAAGGACTGTGTGAAGGAATCCTGATGAATGAGCACAGCGCTGGGGGAGTTGGTTTGTGGGCTGCGATGGCCCCAGCTATTTGTTTATGGTTTTGTTTTTTTTTTTCCAAGACAACTTTTGAGGCGAGGAAGCGACTAACAAAGCACAAGTTTAAGACGATGCTTTTGCTTGCAGCCGAGCAGAACTGAACGCTGAAATCCTGCATTTCCCATCAGGTAGCAAACACCACACATACGATTACTTTTAGAGAATGAAAGAACCTACTTTGCTCTGTAAGTGAGAACTATGTTTCACTCAAAGCAAGGGGTGTGAGTATTTTCCATCTGCCAAATGAACATACCACAAAAATTTTCTTTTCATCTGGGACAGAGCCGTATTTGTGCATCTCTGAATATGGCTACAGTCGTGGAGGGGAGTTGGGTTAGCCTGGATGTAGCATTAACCCCTCCAGCCACAATAAGCAGTACACAGAGAGAAATTTGTTCCATTAGTCTTTTCCTGACTGAGATCTTTACTGCAGTTATACAGTCAGTACAGCAGTGAAGCCCTCCTGGCTATAGGTTCACATCTTACTGAAGGATCCAGGGTTGGTGTTCACACCTGCCCTGCAGCCTGCCTGGCTCACAGCACAATGCCTCCTTATGAGTAGCCTGTAAAGGAAGGTGAAGCGGGGAAATTCTGCCTACGCACCACCAGGCTCAAGCCAGTGTTTTCCTTCTCTTAGTTTTAATGAGCAACAAATTTTTTGCCCAGAAAAGAATCCAGCTCACAGCTCAGGATTTTGATAATTAATACGCCATTTAAAAAAACATGTTTTCAGAGTCAACATTATGATTACAAAGAGAAAACAAGCAAACAGGGAATAACTTGACCCGGTTTTGTTGCTTTCCTGTTCTAGCCTGACAATTTGTCAATCAGGTGGAATTTCCTCCAGCGTCTTTGGTACATTGCTTTAGCAGAAGAAATAATGTACAAACACAGTTACTACTTTCCCTCCCCTCTCACAATGATCTCTTTGTATTAAGCAACAGGCTTTTGCGTAGATCAGGTACCAACCCTAGAATGTCACAGGCTGAAATTGCTATTTCTCTCTCATTTCTGAAATTATACCCCTGTGTTTGAGCCCATTTAGCCATTTCTGTTTTGGAGAAGTTGGTCAGAGAAGCCTTGGTCTTCTACCATTCAAGGCAGAAAGAGCTCTGCCAGGACTTCAAGGAGACCAGTATGTGGCTAAGCAACATCTCTTCCTTTTGCTTCTTAAACATGCACATTCTCTGGACAATTCTGTAAAATAATAGATTTCCTGGATTTTCAGTCTTCAAAGGAAGGCTTTATTGCAAACCCCAGAAAAGCTGCCGACCAATAACATCCAGCTAGAGTGAAGTAGACTGATTGATACCAACAGGTCCTTAAAATCTTGTCTCAGTCTTTGTCCCTCTTTGATTGCAAGTCCTCAGGGTCTGGGACCATCTCTCCTTCATAGTTTGGAGAGTGCATGACCAGTCCCCTGAAGAGCAGATGCCAGTGCTGGAAGAAGCTGTGGTCCAGTAGGATTATCCCCTTCTCTCATCAGTGTGCATTGACTGATCCCACAGTGTTTTACCCCCTAGTGCCCATGTCCCCATAGGACTAGGAGAAAATAGTCCAAGTCCAGCTCCTCCATTGAGACCACTGCAGCTTGTGTAAGATGTAACCTGAATTTTTAGCTGAGTTTAGTCTCTGACATACAGGTACATAAACTGCCTCTGTGCAAACACTTGCTAGACCTCTAGATTCAGAAGGTGAATGTTAATTGGTTGGCAGGGAGACTCACAGCCTTGTTAATGCATATCTGCTTTCAGTGTTAATGACTCATTTAAAAAAAGGGACACTGAATTTTTTTGGTTTTTAGTGATTTCTTAATTTTTGGCTGTCTGTTGTCCTCACCATCCATCTTCCCCATTCTTACTGTGGTAGGACACAGTGTTCTCATATCCTCCATCTTGGGCTAGGGCAGCTTCCCATGCTTGGAAATTCAATTGAGGTGACAGAGTTTTAATTCGTGGACAAAACCAGCTGCATCTCTGGTGTTAGGTTGTGATATTGCGACACCTGTGGTTATGCTGTTAATTGCCAAGAAGGAATATTAATAGCCACTTCATTGTCTTTGTTCTCTTAGGAGTCTCTGGTGGGTTCTTGTTTGCTTGTTTTTATAAAATCTTACCACTTTTGCTTCATTTGCCGTACCAAATTCTCTGCTAAATACTCAATATTATATCAGGTTATAACACTGATAACACTGTATTCTAATTTTCCCAAAGTTACAAGGAAATAACTGATTTGTCTTTTAAGTACATACTGTTCTTTCTGACTGCACCTAACCTCTTACTCTACTCTGTTGCCTAGAAATGAGCCCAGTGATAGACTATCCAGAGTATTCTTTCACGGTGCTAGAAAGACATCAAACATTTTGCAACCCATTTCCCATGACATTTCCATCTGAGAATCGTGTACTCTATGTTGATGCTCTAAGATGTTTTTCCCCCACTCCCCTGCTTGAATTCAGAACTATCCAAAAATACCTAGGGAATGGTAGAAAGAAGCACAGGGAGCCAATTTTAATCTGTCACTGATTCCCATGGGTGCTGCAAGGTGAGGGACAATTGTGGCATGAAATATTAGGGATGAGAGAATCATCATCTTCCAGAGCAGATCCCAGAAACAAAACCATTTCTTTCTGAAAGCCTTTAGTAAGGGTTGCTCTGAGTTAAAAGGAACAATATAGTTATTTGTAAGGTGCTGGCTTCGTAAGGTTATGGGAAATTAAAGCCTATGCAGAATCACTCTGCTCAATACAGGCATTTCTGATCCCAAAAGCTAATTCTCACATGAGAGTATGTGCCAGCAAGTACCAGAAGAGATACCTCTAAAACATTTAACAGCTTGTTGAGGCTTATCTCTAATTTTGATGGGGTGTTTTCCTAATGAGTTCCTCTCACATCAATTAGCCGCTGAATCTGATGTTAAAAAAAATAAATCCAAACTTTCCCTCGGCACACAGTTCCGTGAGGGCTCTGTGGAGATTTCCACAATACTGAGGTCTACCAGCCTTCAGAGGAGCTGGCTTAGTCATTCTTCCCATCTGCTCTACTTCTTCTTCCCTCCACTGCTCTACACATGCTTCCTGGCTGTCTGCTCCCCTTCCCTATCTCCAAGCATCCTGTCTGGCTGCCCCCCCTCCTCTCCTGCCGTACCTATCCCTTGTGGCATCTTCCGTGAGGAAGCTCAGGTAGTTTAGTGCTGAGATCAAAGAGCTGAAATAAATGAGCTGCTTTTAAGCAGCCAGGAGAAAAGAAAAAGGGAAAGGAAGAATGCACCAAGGAAGCACCCGTAGCAAGCAGCACAGCAAAAATAATTTGAAAAAACTTTGAGTTGAATCATCCCTAAATCACGAGATTGCTTTAAAAATTGTGATAGTTAAACACAGGCACATTTTAGTTCTTTTTACTTTTTCTTTGACCATTTATGACTCTAGTTTTTAGCTCCTTTTTGCCAAGAGGGCCAGGAGGAACTTGGGCAACTATAGCAAACTGGAAGTTGGGGTTTGTATGGAGCCATGGTGCTCCAGGATCCAGGGATGTCAGAACAGTGGCTCCCCAACGGCTGATTGTGCAAACCCAGGAGTCAAGGAGGCTGAGTTAGAGTCATCTGCCAGCACTGGCCCTTTGCAAGCCTGTGTTTTGTAGTGTTTGGAGTCCACAGATGAGTGTCTGAGAAATTCCCAAGGGTGATATTTACCCCAGTAGTTTCTTTGGAGCAGGAACAGTAGAAACTGCAGCTCGCCACAAAGTTAGCGGTGAGAGGCAGCACGGTCTGGAAATAGCAGCCTCCTACCCCTTTTCGCTCTCCCAAACTACGTGCTGTGTCTCATGCTGAAATGCCTCAGCTCCTCCACTTGGAGAGTTGTTTCATCTCACTGCTTCCTGAGAGAGATCGACATCTTCTGTGGAGCACACGCTGCCGAGGAGAGGAAGGCAGCTTTGGCCTGCGGAGAGCAGAACTCAAGTACTGCGTGGGTGGCCAAAGACAAGAGCTTCTGAAACGAGGGAACAGAACAGATCTCTAATCTCCAGACTCTGACACATATCACACTTTTCTCAGTTGCTTAGGAAAGGGATTTGCATCCAAAAAGAAGTGGGAGGTTTAAATAGGAGTTCATACATTTATCTTCTGCGGTCCATGCGGTGATTTACATTTTGCTAGTCCCATGGAATCCAGAACAGATCATAAAGGGCGTTTATTACAAACGTGCAACTAGAGGAAACAAAGACCCTGTCCAAGTTCCTACCCACGGTGTCCAAAAGCTGAGCTGAGCTGCAGTCAGGGAGACGAGGCTGTGGGGTGTCACTGATGTAAGTGCTTTGGGTTTGCAAGTGTTTTGGGTCTGTAAGTGTTTTGGGTTGTGCCGAGATGCTGAAGTCACTGTCCCACTCTCGGTAGAGTACTGGGCATGGTCCTGCCCAGGCCACCTGTGTGGTTCTCAGCTATAGTTCCATCCTCCTAGGACTAACAGAAGACTGAGATGTGGAGGAATTGGATCCACAGAAGCACCTGGCCATGGAAAATGACAGCTTTCCTTGGCATTTTCCAAATGCCAAATTCCTTGCAGGGACCTTCTTGTACCATGTGAGCAGCCTTTTCATGGCTTCATGCACCACCACAACTGTAGCTCTGCCATAGATTGCCCACTCCTCCACTCTGGCTGAACTGACAACCTGCTCTGCTGCAGCAGAGTGGCCTGAATAAGGCACCCTTTCTTCTTCTGGGTGGAAAAACCTCCTTTAGCCTGTTTGTTTATTGGGACTTGCTGAGCAGGGTTTCCTGTGGCCCATCGAAATTTTCCACTCTGCAAAACGCAAGCAACAGACCATTGCTTCTCCCACCTAACGCCATTCTTATGCACGGCCTGTCCCAATTTTCCTTGTAATCAATAACACGGGTTTCTTTTTGTAGCACACATAGAGGCTCGAGTCCTTGAATGAAGAAAAACCACAGGGGCTGTGTTGGGGCCGGGTGCCCAAGGCTGAGCTCCTGGTTTGTTTGCAATCGCGCCCCAAGCTCCGTCCTTGCAGCGCTCCTGTGCACGAGGCTGAGCCTGCAGAGCCACGTGGGAATGTCTATCCAGCACAATCTAAGCACAGGACTGGAAATGCCCTTGGGACTGACCCATTGAAACAAGGAGGGGAGGGCTCCCCTTTCTGCCCTGCCAGAAAAAGGATAGATTTGCAAGTGTAGCAGTGGTTCAAGGCCAATTTCTGCCTCCTATCTACGCTTTGTTAGAAGGTGTACCTTCAATGTGGTATTGTTAGGCTGTTATCATAATATTTCCATGAGTGCTCAATGGGAAATGATTACTTTGGGAAGCCTGGGAAGGGAAGAGGGTGTCCTGCAGTCCTTGCTAATCTAGCAGCAGCCCTGGCATCCTGAGGTCAGGTCTCACTTTGCCACCCAGTCGTCTCCAGCACTGGGCAGCTCAGGGAGAAGGGGTGATGTGTCCACAGTAGGAGGAATCTCTAAATAGAAGTGCCCTGATTTTGGAGGTGCTGCTGCCTGTGGGAGAAAAGGTTGGGGCTCAGAGCCTCTGAAATATGCTCCTTTATCAAGTGGGCTGCTAGAATTGCAGCCTGTGGCCCAGTTCTTGTTTCTGTTTTGCCCGATAAAGCATGCTTGCTTTAAAATCATCTACTTTGCAATTCACAGTGGATTTATCCCAAGGAAAGGCCTCTGCTGCTGTGCCTGCTGGAGTCCTCTGCCCCCGTGGAGAGCAGACTCAGGAGAGGCAGCCAGGCTGGGCTTCCCATACACTCCAGCTGACTAGAGCTGCTGCCCAATATCCCACTTCTGCTTTCCAGTGGATGGTGAGACCACCCCACTGGGACAGGCTGTGTCCTCAGGTTGTAGAAGCTTCAAAATTCAGTTTGTTCCAGATGCTTTCCAAAGTGGGAGAGAAGCCCAGAGAGCACCTTTCAGTGTCTGGGCTTGTGACCCATGCCACCAGCACAGATGGAGATTGATCCCCTTGTGTGAGCTGAGGGTCCTTGGTCTGGGTAAAGGGGCCACCACTGAAGCATTCCTTGGTCTCACTAGGGAAAACTTGGGAAATCTCAGGGCTTCCTTGGTTGATGCTATGGCTCCTAAAGAGGCAAGACGTGACCAGCTTGTTGGAGTAATCCCTAAATTAATTGCTCTTTGCTGGGAGATACAGCCAGGCTCTGCAAGCCCAGACGAGGGGGTGGCTGAGGCAGTACCACTGGTCTCCGAGACTTGAGACTTGACTTGGTTCCTGTTAATGACAGTACAGCTGTGTTGGTGCTCCTGCAGCCAGAGAAGAAGCTGGTTATCAAGCTGAGGCGAAGGAGGGCAGGTTATTCTGGCAGCAGAAGATGGGTGGGCTGGAAAAGGGTACACTGAGCAGATGGGCTCCAGGCTGGAAAGCAGCAAAGGTGGGTAAAACTAAGGGACAAGGAGAGATAACCAGAGAAAGGCTTTGCTTGGGTAATTTCCATATGGTTTCCATTGCAGTAAAAGCTCTTTGCATGGTCTCAGTAGCTGTGCCTTGTTTCTAAAAGATTAAGCAGTATCACAGAAGGAAGGGGTTTAGTTTATGTTCCCTCTGTTGTCAGCCACAGAAGGTAATCACATCTGTTAGGCAGGTAAAGTATTTTGTCTTCAGAGAGTAAATGCATTCTGGTAGTTCTGTACACTGGAAACACTGAACTCTACAACAGTCTTGACTGGGAAGAAGTTCTTCTGGTTCTAAATATGGCTGTGGTACTGGGAGAAGGGACATTTTCCATGCTGTGGTCCCGAATGATTTTTTTTTTATTACAGGTTTCAGGCCCCTGAGCAGCAGGGGCTGACATCCCCTGTCCAACACTGCATGCACCATAGGACAGAGTTGCCCAAAACACCAGAGAGGGGATTGGGCTTGGGTTAATTAAATCCAGAAGTCCTTTGCTGAGACTGGAAAGCAATGGATGTGGGTTTAATTAATTCAGTACTGCATGGGTCCTTGTATACCACTAACCAGTCATCCGAAGGTAACTCTAAATGAAAAGTGGCCTGGCTTGGATTCCAACCAGGTGCCTGGTTCCTTATCTCTTACACCTTTATGTCTCTCATTGACAGTGTAATAATTACTCAGTGTAATAATTGTACTAATTACATTCAGTCATTTCTGAAGGAGACATTGAAGGTAGACAAGTTTGAGCTGCCTTTTTATAGGTTTAATAACAGTGGCTTTGTAATGGGTGGTGGGATAAATATCTTCTTCCCAGAGCATTGGATAGCATGGTATCAGATGCTCCATTGTTTTTATAAGAGACAAGCATTGAGTGTAGTCATGAATTTTTATGGGACAAAACATTAGCCTTCCTGAAGTTGGTTTGGTCATTGGTTAGGGAAGGAGAATTGCCAGATGAGAATTAAACCTTCTGAATTGAATCCTGGGGATGGAGAAGTGATTTCCTGCTTCCCTAATTTTCAATAAACATGGCCTGTGGCACGAGAAGAAACTCCAGAATGCAATACACAATTTTACCTCTGTCACTGTTTTTGAATAAAATCAGTGTGCAGTTAATCCAGCATTATAAATCTTGGTACGAGGGCTTCCAGAGCAGGTAGATTTGTTTAATCATTTGGGCTGGAATCCAAACCACTGGAGGATATAAAATATATATACTAGTTCCATTCACTTCACTGAAAACACCTTTTTCCCATCCAAGGAAATAGCTGTGGCTGGCATGAATATATATTTGGAAAGCTGTAGGGCTAAACAGATTTCTCAGAAAATCATCTCTGGCCTAGATACTGACTATATTTACACACTGTAACTCCTGAGGCTCATCAGCTAAGGCTTTCTGACAGAGAATTCATCAGAAATCAGTGATTCACCCTTTGAAATGGTGGGATCCTTACCTCTGCTCAGCAGCCTCCCTGTCTTGAAACCAGTCAACATATTACCTTCAAATTGGAGTAGATCTTTCAAAAAATCACTTCCCCTGTGACTTTTGAAAGAACCATGCAGTAATGCAATGTTAATGGATCCTTCTTTGAGCATATGTTGTCTTCTTTGTGTCTTGATGAGTAGAACTGTGTCTCACTAAACAAACTGATCCTGCCAAATAAGGGAATACATTTTTTATTTTCCAATTTTCCAACTATCAATACAATTTCTGTATGGGAGGATTTCAGAATGTTCTGGTTTCAGCAGTTTTTGTGTAACTTGCACTGAGGAATAAGGTTTAGCATCATGAGGAGTTGTAGTTGTGAGGTATTTCAGGTAGCTTTAAGTGGCTTTGGTACATTAATTGCCTCAGTGATTCACAAGGTGCTTAATGAGCTTCAAATCCCATCTCACACAGATGATGATACAGACCTTCACAGTGGCAGTTTCTGCAGCAAGCAGAACTCTTTCACACCAGTGCCTGCCAGCGGTGTCCCTTTGGTCACAAGCTCTGACTCTGCTGTATTGTCTCTTCCAGGCACTTCTAGGATTTGACTGAGTTTGCACGACACTCCATCAGTGACGCAGGCGCCTGCAGCAAGGACGGATTTTGCAAGTGACACCCGTTGATGTGACTGAAGGTAATGTGTTCTTTCCTGTCATTGCACTGGACTTGCTGCTTGTCCTCCACAGAGCCTCATGCCCTGTTCAGCATCCTCTTTGCTGCCTGTCCTGGCTGGGGAGGTGAGAGCAGGATCAGCCTCAGTTCACTGCATGTATGAGAATCCCCCAGACTGATCCTTGCTTCAGGTAGCAGCTCTTCCTCACCGTGGCTCAGCTCATCCCATAAAACATGTCTGTGTCCCTGTCCTTAAGGAAATACTTCCTTGCATCACATGGCCTGCCTATTTTCCGTAAGTGCTGCACATTTTTGAGTACTGAAGCTGGTCTGCATTCAGATACTGTTTTTTCCCCCTGAATTTCACAGGTCAGTTTTGCCCTCTGTTCAAAACCTAAAATAAAAATGTGTGCATTGTTTCTGAGGCCTTTCCCATGGGAGGTGGTTAGCACTTGACAGGCTAGATATTGCTCTGTATGTTACTGACCTTGTTAGTGCTGTCACAAGCAGCAGAAAGCAATCTGTGCTTTTTTCCATACGTCTGGAAAAAGATCAGCGTAGTGAGGTCCTGGGACTGTAGCACTTTAGCACTGCATTTAAGATAGTCTTCTCTAAAGGCAGTTTTCTCACAGAAATGCAAGAACAGATTACCCCCCCCAACCTGCTGTATTTGTGCTTAATTAAACCTAGGGGAAGTAATGTATCTCTTAATTCACTGACACGAGAATTTTAAGGTTCAGAGTAGATGACTCATCCACCAGAACAGAATTTATCCTTTGTTTGTAAATGCTATTTATTGCCTTGTTTTGCATCACTATGGCTACTGTATGTCATTGGTGATACCAGCATCTATCATACATAAAATGAATGCAAGACTGAATTAAAGAGCTGTAGTTCTTATAATTGTTTGTATCAGCCACTTTTCTGTTGTATGTCAGTCAGTACCTCTCACGTAAAAGCAGCACTAAAAGTGGCTTAATATTTTCCATCAACACTGCCTGAAAAGAAAAAAATTGTCCTGTGCATAAATCTGATCACAGTTTAAAAAGCCCAAAGCAACACCACCAAGCCCGTTTAGATTATATGGCTTTATAAACAGCTCAGTGATGTCCTACAGGTGATTTTGAAGTTTCAGTGAACTGATTTGCAGTGGCATTCTCAGTTATTTTACATCTAATTATTTTTCCTGTTAAAGATCAAGTTAAGCTTGTTAGAAACATCACTGCTTTCACAGCCTATATAGATTCTTCTGCTTTCCTTCACTATTTTAAAGCAGAGACTGGGAATAATTAATCTATTCCAGTTAAAGCCTAATTATTTTGCCAGTTTCATGGCTCCATGTTCTATGCTGAAACACATCAAGTACAATCACTTCTCCATCCTATTCAATCAAAGCCTTAAGTTGCACAGATTTTCTGAAATGGCCTGGGCTTCAACAGCTTGGGAACTGATTCACTGAGGCATCTGCTGTAACACTGGCAGGACTGTCACCATTTTTCTAGCCCAAATCATTTGTCTTTGTCATTTACAAATAATCTGCAGGGTATAATGTGGTCTTAGGGAAGCACAGAGCCCATTATTACTCAATAATAGAATTTTGTGAGGTCTTAACATCTTTGAGCTCATATGACACATTTGACAGTGCATGTGTGGATGTATATCTCTAATTTCTCATGGAACAAGGGAAGAGAAGTATTTAAACATTTGCAATGCATTGAATGGCTGCTAAAATAAACCAGCCAGCTACGAGTGACTGCTGGCTAGCAGGGACCAACCCCCAGGACACACAGCAGTGGTGCATGGCTTTTCTGTGGTTGCCAAGACCAAGACTTCATAAATACTGACCCCACACAAAGCCTCCAAGATTATTTCCATCTAGACACACACTTTCTCATTTTCTTTTCCCCGCAATCCAGGACAGCTGGGCCTAGGGTGCTGAACCCCAAAAAGGATGCCAAGAGAAAGATGTTCATCTTGGACATGCTCAGAGTGGTGGGCCCAGTGCTCCTCTAGGCTCACAGCTGGGTCTGGCTAACCCAGGGTGTGAAAGTCCTGCAAAACAGCTCTTCCCAAAGACTTGGGCTGGGAAAGCATGGTCCTGCCTAGTGTGGTCATTCCCAGAGGGGCAGCGGGAGGGGTGAAAAGGGTCCCTCTGGGAACAAGGAAGAGACTGAGGCCACAGTGCGGGAAAAAAGGCAAGAATGGAATGAACTCCAGGGGTGATCAGAGGGAGGAGATATCAGAGGGTATGCTGCTTTCCTTTTGGTCCAGGGGCACATCTCTGTTCTTTTAAGTGCTGCCTCAGATGACAGGAGCAGCTGGCAGAGCAGGGCCCACAGTCACCACTGATGGGAGGGGTCTCCCATTTCCAAGTCACCATTCCCTCAGTGCTGTTGTCCACAGATGCCCAGTGGTATGGCCTGCTGGATGCTGCAGGAATAAAAGCATGTGCCCAGAAACCCTATGTATTTTACTGATTAGGTGGTTTGTGCTGTCCCTGGGGAGTGGTACAGGTCCAAGCAAGGGCTAGGAGCTCAAAACACTCTTCCTTGCAGGCAGAATCTGTCCCTCTTCTACTGTGCCATGGCTCTGGGAAGATTCAAGCTGTGTAAGCTGCAGGGTGCTCAGATCAGGGGTTTGGTTCAGCCTTTTGCTGGGCTTCAGAGCCTGGTTCTGCTTCCCTGTTCTGTGCATGTACCAGGAAGTGTGTGAATTAATTCAGTATTGGTTGGGTCCAAGGCTGACCCTTCAGGGCTTTTCCCTATGCTGATGAATGCCTACGGCCTTGAGTCCTGGTCCACAGCTGAGCTCAAGTGTCCCATGGTTCTGCCATGCTTTTTCTTAAATGTGATGCAGTGGGAGTGAAAGTCTCTGCACTATCATGCTGCTCTGTGCTACAGCTAATTAAAGTCATTGTGAAGGGTTTCGTAGTAATTGCAGATATTACAAAATTTAGTTCTGTCCGGTAATTGGAAATGTAAGCCTGAAACAAGTTATCCTTAAGATGTTTTAGTTGGCATTTCTCAGTAGGTGCAGCTGTTTCAAAGAAGGCTTTTGTGTGTGCAGCAGGACCAGAATTAATGGCAGCAGTTAGTCGTGCCTAAAGGAGTGTTTGCTGTGGCAGGTGGCAGGGCAGCTAATGGATGATGCCTACATTCTGTGTGCTGCAGGAGGCTCCAGCAGCCACTCACTGCACTGCCTGATGAATGCCAGCTAAAGAGAGTGAAAGCCCCATGCCAGATCTCTCCAGGGCTGGTGTATTAACATTTAAAATGAACACGGCCCCTTCAGCTCAGAGTGGCTCTGCTCCTACATGCTTAATATGCATTCTGGAGATTTCAGGCATCTTCAGAGTTTTCAGTGGAATGCTGTATTTATAAATGGCAAATGTGAGGAAAATCCCAGTGCCATGGAGACGTGCAGCTGCCCAGCCATGGGCTGGGCTGAGCTGTGCAGTGAGAGCTGCAGCCGGCTCTGTCTCTGCTCTGGAATGCTGCAATACCCAGCAGAACCAGGTGAACTCCAGGGCCAGTGTTGCACTGCCTGGGGTGCCAGATAGCACAGGGTGATGCTTAATGGGCACATAAGCACCTTAGGTTCCTAAGTCTTTGATTTAAATGATATTTAGGTGCTAAACAGTCCCTGATACATCTGGAAGTCCCACTCAACACCTCTCCAAACACTCAGGCAAGTAAAGACTACTGAAAAGCTGGTCCTTAGACACCAATACAGCTGGTGTGTCTGGAATTAACAGCTTAAAAAGAAGTGCTGGCTCATGACTAAATTGAAGAGACATCTGGAAGAGCAAATATTGAAGACATCACTAAGAATTGGAATAAGAATTTAGTTCAAGGCTGGTATTTCCACCAGTAACTTTTTTTGGGCAACAGATGCAATTTCTGAGCTCATGTATCAGTGATAAACTGATAGCTGATAACATTAGAAGACTCCAGTTTTCAACTGATGACTCTGGGACTCTGTGGGGGTCCTCTCTGCTGTTCCAGGGGCAGCTAGGTTTGATGCCCTGCTCAGCATCACAACATGCAGCAGTAACAGCTGGTTTGGAGGCCAAGGAAATATTTTTTTGACTGTTCAGGAAGGCGAGTGTAACACAATTATTTTAACCAATATGAAAAGCCAATACCTTTTGTTAAATTAGCTGTGGGGCCAAAGCTCAGAGCTGAGGTGTCTTATTCTCTTTGAATATTCACAGCATGACAGAGGTGATGAACACCCGAGAGCCGGTGATGGAGGAATTCACGCTCAGCCAGACTCCCGAGGAGGAGGGAGGCCCTTCAAGCCAGGTAACTTCAGCAGAACTGAAAAGTGTCCTGAGTTGTTTGTCAAAAGCAATTTAATGCAACCAATAACTGTCCTTAGGGTAGGTGTTGAATTGCAGAGCACTGCTGCCAGAAGAACAAGCCCTGGAATGTGTTTGATCCTCCTTAGGTTCTATTAGCAAAAGTTAAGAGTTTGGCTGAAGTGTTCTGTGGGCTGCCAGGTCTGCAGGGCACAGTGACAGCAGTGCCCAGATCCTGAAGGGATGCAGGCACAGAGGCTGTTTGTCACCAAGAGTTCACATCTGAGCAACTACTGTGCAATGAAGATATCCATCCAGCACTGTGCCAAGCTTTTATACAGCCACCATTCAAATGAACTGAGTTTCCTTAGGCTCAGAGGGAGCTCCCTTTTTAGAACAGAGACCATTTGAAATGATTGGCTAATTCACAGAAATGGCTGTGGCATCATAGCAGCACCACTGGTCAGGGCCATTTGCTAGCAGGTGCAAGAGCATTTTGTGTCCCCAGGCAGTTCCACACACCCACTCAAACACCCACCCGTGGTGCTCATGGCAGCAGGAGGGATCACGATGTCCCAAGCCCCCCTTGTGGCAGCCCCCACATCTCAGTTGGTGCTCTGTGGTTGTGCTTGTGACTCTGTGTCACTACAAGGGATAAATCACATAATGTGTCCTGGTGGACCTGAGCTGCCTCTCAACACAGTGTGTAATGTTGGAAGCAGAGAGCTACGCTAGGAGCAGCCTGTTGCAGGTGTAAACCTATCATTTGGAAGCCAGGGAAGTCAGAACAGAAATTTTGCAAATTCCTTTTGGGTCCCTTGTTTGTGTATTGAAAGGCTTTGTGCATTTAAAGAGCATACCATGGGCTTTCCTGTGCCTTAGAGGCTGCACAGGATGATGCTGCTCCCTCAAGGAGCACGTTTTCAATATTCTTTTTCCTCTTCTTCACCAAGTTACAGGTTTTCAGTATTGTATTAGTGTATGCTGCCCAAACTCTGTCCAAGCCCTGACTTCACCTGTGGATTTAGGGCTGTTCTATGGTGTTTCTGATCATATGCCTCAGAGTTTTCTGCCAGCTCCTTTACCTTTCCCCGGGAGAAGGTGCTACCATTCACATTTTGCCACCTGAAGAAAAAAAAAAACAAAAAAAACAAACAGAAATGAGATGTAGCACGAACTCAGTGACTCAGTGGGAAAATTAGGTTCCTTCCAGCAACTTCCAAGCACTATGTCCAGGAGACTGGTCCTTCTCTTCCTGCAGTCTCCTGCCCACTCATCACACGCTCCAGCTTCTGCAGAAAAACACAGCAAGGCCCAACAGGCAGCTCTGCTTCCTGCCAGTCCTGACTCATTCCTGGAGGGACATGGTAAATACTGGGCTCTGGTGGAAAAAAAATTATGTGGTTGATGTGAGAAAAGACCATATGAGAATGATACAAACAAAAATAGCCACAGCTGAGGCCACACAGGTGCCTTTCCTAAATTTTCTTGCAGCTGTAATAATCATCTCCCAGCCCATTTTTAGATTTCTCCTTGCCATTTCCTTGGGCTTCAGAAAGCAGATGAAGAAGCAGAATTTTTGTTGTGTTGCATCACCCATCCAGGAGTTGCCAGCAGGCTTGGGGATGGAGTGGCTGTCATGCAGCCCTCTGCCACCCCAGCAGGCTGCACAACAGCCTGGGAAGAGGTCACTGTCACATGTCTGTGCAGCCATGGGAGAAAATACAGCAGTTTGCCCACAATTTTATGGCTATTTTCTGCCAGCTGAGCCGTGAGGCTGCAGGAGCTGAGCTCCACTGTGGGTCTGCAGAGGAGGACACTGCTGCTCAGCTGGTCTGTGGACCAAGGAGACCTTTGTCTCATATTTGGTTTCCAAGAAGCAGGATTGTATTAGCCACTTCTTAAAAATTCCTCCCAGTCAAGACAGCTGCCATGGAAATGTCTTTCCAAATTATGAACAGCTCAGGAGAAGTCTGTGTAATGGGAAGTTGTGCAGCTCTTTTCTGATAGGCAGCATAAGTAGCATTGCTTGGTCAGGATGAGTTATAAACTGTGGGTGCAGCTCAGGGTGGCATCAGGAAGGTTTGCCTTCAGTGATTCACTTGTTCTAATTGTACTGAAGGCACTTTCTCACAAAATAATTTTCTTCCTAATTGTGTCTCATCACACTAATACGAAACATTTCTCACCTTTGTATAGATTTGCGAGAAGTTTTGAATCCCTGTGACGCTACCATGGGAGCAAGAGTGTGAGGATGAGGGTTATTGTCCTTGCTCATCTTCAGAAGTCAGATATGGGCAGCACACCAATGTTAAAAATGTGCTTGCTGCTTCCTAGATGTGCAGCCTTTCCCGAGGTCTTGCCTCCCCATGCCAGCTCTTATGCCAAGAGGGACAACTAAATGCTCAGCTCTTTAGAGCACAGCTGCTGAGATGGAGGAAGGTTGCAAAAGTCATGGAGCAAACACTTCCAGTGGGTTATGACACCCCCAGACTCCTGTCAATGTCCTGTATTTCTGCCTGTGCTCACAGCAGGAGCTGTGCTGAGACTGCCTCACATAACCAGCAGGGCTTGATCAAGCAGAAACCCTGATTCAGTGATGAACATGCTGCAGAGGTGTGGGGAGGCTCCCACCAGCTCCCAGCAAACCTGTGGCAGCCTCTGAAGTTAAACTGGGATCATTCTTGCTCTCAGGTCCTTGTTCAGTCTCCTCACATATACCTTGATTATACTTTAAGAAGTGAAACACAATGAAATAAAATAAAAATAAAACTAAGCTAGCATGGAGAGATTTGTAGCTTGTTAGTGCAGGTATATGGAAGTTGGAGGATCCAGGAGAAAAAGTTTCAGTGAAGCAGAAACAACAGAGTTTCTTATGGTAATGTCCTGGAGGAGCTGGAATGATTTTTCCTTAAAAAAAAAACACCACCAGAAAAAAAACTATTCAAAACAAAGTACCCTGAGAGATTTAAGTGATCCAGCTATGCTGAAAACAGGAAAGCACTTTTGCGTGTTACAGTATCCTTCACGAAAAAGCCCTAGTTCAGCTTCAAGCTCTAACCACTGTGTAGTGTTTGATCTGCAGCTTCAATGGGACAAATGAAAATAAATAGCTGGCACCATCTTCTGTGTAAAGATGTTCTCTGGGGCTACCTGTTTTGCATGAATGCATCATAAAATAGTGTTTCACTGCAGAACATAGTTCTGCACAATGGTGGCTTCTTAGTAAACTATCACTGCAAGAAAACGTGGATATCGTATTGGAACAAAAGGGCAGCAGCCAGAGGGGCTGCAGCAGCCATTTAGCTTGGCCTTACAGCAATGACTTCTGTGTCCCAAAACCCCAGCAGAACTGAAACACGAGTGTTTGGCAGCATAACAGATTTTGTCTCCCAAGTCTCCATTTTCACTTCTCATGTCGGATCACACAAGTTAAGGCAATAATTTCCTCAACACACCAGCAATCAAAGTGGGTTCTTTGCTCAGGATGGGACAGCATGTGCAGGGGAGAGTGTGCTGAGACCTACAGCCCCTCTGCACCACGCTTGGCCAGCAAGGAGCTGGGTTCAGCTGGTGTTGAAATCCCTGTGCAGGGCTGTTGATCTGCACCAGTTGGAAGAGGATTTTTTAATGGACACGTGGGTGCATGTCAGATGTAGAAAGGTCATACTCTGCTTGTTCTGAGTATACATTCCTGCTCAAAGCTTTGATGTGCATTCCCCAAATGTCTCCCAGGCCTTCCCAGACTCACGTGAGAAGTACCCTAAGCTGTCCAAAAGGCTGCCTTCGATTGTGGTGGAGCCCACCGAGTCCGGGGAGGTGGAGAGCGGGGAGCTGCGCTGGCCTCCTGAGGACCTCAAGTCAGCAGAGGATAAGGGTCTTCATGGTGACCAAAGAGTCTGTGTCCAGCAACAGCAGCAGCAGATGGATCTGGAAGGTCTGAATGAGTAATTTTCATCCTTGTTCACCATAGGAAAATAGCTGTTTCAGACAGTGCTGTGCACTGAAGTTAACAATGAGACAAACAACTGTAGGTACTTGAAGGCGCCCAGAAAACATCTGCACTGGAGGAGTCCTGTGGACTGAAAATTTTGATGTAGCTTTTGAGCAATGGTCTTTTCATCTGCATCAGCCACTCACATAGCCAACAGGCAGCCAGTGCATTGCGCCTTAGCAGGTCACTCTGGGGAGCAGTAGTCCTGGTCAGTAGAATGTATCTATCCCTGTCTCCTAGCCTAAAAGTGAAGTGTTTGACAGCTGCACATTTTCAAGTCATCCTGGTGTCTCAGGCGTGTGTCAGTGCAGCAGGAAGTCACAAATATATACCCCTGACCAGTAGTGTCACTGTGGGGTAAATAAAGGTAAAGGTAAGACCTTGTCTAAGTGTAGCTTGCACAGGAAGTGCTCCAGTGGGAAACTGATCTATTTATTTCCTTGTTTTTTCATCTCAGTGCTGTGCTTTTCTCTTATAGAGTGACCCAGTTTCCATTTCAGTGCACCAGCATTTGCCACCCAAACACCCAGACACAGCAGCCAGGACAGGGTGCAAGATGCACCTTCCCTTCCCTTCCAAGGGGTGATGACAAAAGGTCTTGAAGTATAAAATCAACTGCTGTTCCAGTTGGCATTTCTGGGTGGTGACAACCACAGGGTTTGATCATTCAAGATGAAATATGAGCCAAATCTGTTTCCTCCTTCCAGGTTATATATTGTGGTTTCTCTGTTGGCTTTGTGCCGTGATTTGTACTCATTATGTCTTCAGGCCTGACAGCTTAAGCAGATTTTCAAAACCAGGTAGCCTTCCCGTGACAGTGGCTGTCCATAGGGATCACCTCCTCTCTCTAATATCTTACGTGAGGTCGCAGGTTCCCTGTAAAGTCAGACTGTGATGCACTCAGAATTCCCTACTCCAGGTTTAACTACTGGTTTGCAAACAGAGAATTTCTTGTATCAGGTCTGATCACCCTAACAGATTAACTGCCAGCTAGAGCAGGGAATCAAACAAAGGCTGCACCTATATGGGGAAATAAATGCTGATGAGCTGTTTCTTTGCAGATACTTTAGCACACCCAGCTCAAGAGGTGGAAGACAGTACAGATACTCTGGAAAGCAGAACTGAAGAGAATGAGTAGGAACTCCATGGCCTCAGAAGTGAAACTTCATTGTGAATGTTATTGGAAAGCTAATACACTCTGAAGACATGTCAAAGTAATCTGTATTTCGATCTGCAAGGGTTTTATTTAGTTAGTACCTGGTAAGAAGCATATGGGCTTTAGAACTGTTCTAATATTTTGATTTTCAGGCTGGGATTTATATTATTTGTTTAATTTCCCCTTGGGAAACAATGGGGTATGTTAGGAAATACAAGGCTGTCAAGGAAAAAATGCTCCTAATTTTAATTAGTGCATTTCATTGGTTTTATCTTTTTCAAGAAAGGCTACTTTCAGGTATCAACAGCAGGACAAAGGGGTTGCGTTTCTACAGGAGGAATGTCTTAAATCTAAAAAACTTTCTTTTTTTTTAGCCATTTAAAACTAGCACTGTGATATTATGGATAATAGATGTAATATAATGTCACCAGTTGATTTTGTAACTTTTGTATAGAGACGCAAGGGCAAGGTTTGGCTCCAGGCTGCCGCCCTGGGGCAGCCCAGAGCAGTTCTCTCCCTTTGGTTAACCTGTGCATATTTGGACAAGCCAGCCTTTCCTTAGCTGCCTTTTCAGTAAGGCTGATGCCTTTTGGAAGCGCTTTCTGGCTGTACCTTAACGAAGTGATGAGGTGGTCGCTGGTGTTTGTGCCTGTGTGTGTTGGGATTGCTGGGGTGGATCCTGCTCTTCGTGAACTCTTCAGCTCCAGCCCTAGTGTGGCTGCACTTCTCGCCCTTAAAGCTGGTGAGATGGCTCCTGCTTCCTCCAGGGCTGGCTTTGTCCCACCTTGTTAGCAGAGGTTGTTGTGACATTACTTCTTTGGTGTGTTTGGTGTATAATGTAGGTGCAGGGGCACAGCTGCTCCTCCCTTGCCCTGAGCTGGGTGGTGGTAGGGGGTAGGTGACAGGAGCTCCATAGCACATCCCAAACCTGTCCTCTGTTTTGCCTGGCTCCAGGTTTCCCCTGAGCCACCTGCAGAAGGAGGGGCGTGGTGGAAGGACGAGCACCTGCCTCTCTCCCGCCCAAGTTGGCACTGCTGGCAGGAACACCTGTGCCACCTGCAGCACCACCCCCTCAGCTTTGGTTGCACCATCACCTCCTGGAGCGCAGAGCTCATGGTGGCACAAGCTGTCTCTGGACACCCCTGCCCTCCTGTGGACTTTCCTTGGGAATTTGGGGGTCATTTTGGCAGGAGTGGATCCATTCCTGCACAGCAACCTCCAGAGACTCCCTCCCAGTGTCCCAGGAGAAGCACCAATCTTGGCCCAAAACATGACCTGTTGGATGGGCTGTGGGGGTGGATGCTGCCTGTACTCAGAGGGGTTTGACTGTCAGTGATGAGTGTCCTGTAAGATGCAAAGCTGGCTTTCTCCATCTCTGCAGGGCTGGATGAGCTCTGTACTTCCAATTAATGTTGTATCCAGAAGAAGCTGCTCGCTATAGGTGGAGCGAAATAATAGGATTTCTTCCAGCATTAACTCCTAAGTTGAATTCCAAGTGCTTTCTTTTCTCCAGTAATAATTTTCACTAACAACAACTTTTATTGTGTGATGGTTGATAAAATTTACTGGCCAGATGTATTAATAAGTTTTTACCTTCTTAGCAACCAAATTTAATATATTTACTTACAAAGAATTCTGTGCAATGAATGTTTATTACAAAGGAAAGAGACTATTTTACTTCAAAGCAACATTAATTTATGTACAAAACTATAGCTCATTATTTGGGGTGTTTGGGATCTAGGACCCTTTTTATAAGCAGTGTAGTACAGTATAATGTGATACTTAAGTTAAACTTTGCTCTCTCAATCTATATAACAATCTGTTTTGCCTTCTTGATGTAGACTTTCTTGCCTACACTGTTAGAATTACTTTGTTGGGTGAGTGGGATTCTGGTCAGAGCACCGAATTTCACCAGTGTAACTGAAGGTTTCAAGAGCACTTCCTAAATCTGGCTGCTGTCCCTGTCACCCCCTTCACTGGTGGCAGTTTTCTGGTGAAGCCAACAAAGCTGGAGCTACGTGTTGGCACAGGAGCAGTGAGGGGAGGGAGGTCCCCAGCTCGGACCCACCGTGGCAGGAGGAGAGCCAGGCTGATGGGAGGTGCTCTTTAAATGCTGCTTTTGCCTCGATTGTCAAGAAGTTTTACAAAGCTGTGGGGAGAAAACAACAGCAGTGACGACATATTGTTAGCTGTGTGATTTCCTGTCAATCTGCATCTGCCCAGCTCTGTGAGGAATGACGTTAGATGTATCACTTAATTTGCTTTTTGCTTTATAAAAGGAAAACCAGTTGTTTGAAACTTCCCCCAATTTTCTGTGCTCTCTATCTGCTTTCAGACACTCCCTCCCTTCCTGCTCTGGATGGCCCTTATCCTACTTCCACCTGAGGTCAATGGCACTTCCCTAAATATGTTTCCCAAAGAAACAACTAAATTCTACATACACCCTGAAAAAACGCCACACAAGCACCACTGGTTTTTTTCATCCTTGTACTTAAAGCTGAAGCTGGTAGAGAAATCCCAGATTTCCTTCTTCCAGCCTAATTACGTCTCTCTTTCCTTTCCCCTCTTTTGCACTGCTCCCCTGAAGTATTTTACCTGAAGCAAATGGTTGCTTCAAACTAAAGCTTTCTCCTAAAGCTGTGTGGCCTCAGTTTAAGAACCGTGCAAAGCCAAACTCCTCCTCCCATTTTTATTTTTCTGACCATGGGCGAGAGGCCCTAAAACAGGAAAGCAAGATAGAGAGAAAATTGTTTTATACAAACAAACCCTATTTATTCAACTTGCAGGTCTATGAATGTCCACTTACATTGTCTGTGTGCAAGTGTTGTCTCTCTAATAAATTCAATAGTTGTTTTGTATTTTTTCTGGATTAAAAGCTTTGTAGAAACTAAAAAGAAAAAAAAAGACATTTAGTCATATTTTTCTAGTCTAGCTTGTAGAATATTTCATGTAGTGCAGAAAGGAAGTTTTATGGAGTAAGACATTGTTGAATTTTGCTCTATTTCAGTTCTTTCTAATTTTGTAAAATGCCACCTGTACATAATACTCGACTAATGTATGTCCTGTAGATGTATTACACCATTTAGCCTATTAAATGCCTATACTGAACTGATTGGAAGAAACAGTGTATCCACAGTGTCTTTGTTTAAACATGGAAAGGGTTATAGGTGGTGGTGTGTGTCCTACCACCAATACAGGGAATGAAGCCCACTCTAGGGCTGCCTTTGCTCCATGGCATGCAAATCCTCACCCAGGCCCTCCAAGCCACATGCTCCTACACAGACAAATTCAGATTTACATTGGTGACTGCTGCCATAGCCAGTGAGCCCGTTGGCTCATCTTCATTCACCTTTCAATGCAATGCACATTTTTTACGTTTTCTGGAAAGGCAGTTGTGGAGCCCAGCAGGAACTCACATTACTGGAAATCTACACCCTGTGCAAAGTGAGCAGGGTCATGTAGCAGAGAAGATGAGAGGCAGAGATAATCTGCCAGGGAACAACCAATTTTTTCCAAAAAGGAACAACCAATTTTTTCAAGTTGCCAAAAAGTAAAGGATCAGATAACTGGAGGGTGAAGCTGCATCTTCCTTACCCAGCTCAGAAGCAGCTGCTGCTCTCTGAGGTGGGTAAATCAGCATGGCAAAGGCATTGCCCGAGGTCAAAGCCAGGGCTATGCCTGCTGGGCAGTGGTGGCATGGCAAGAGCAATGTGCTGTATCCCAGGCTGGGGCAGTGACCCAGCTTTGGCACTGCTTGCACACCTGATGCTTAGTGTCACTCGGTACTGGAGTTTCCATGCACCAGGCATGGAAAAATCTCATGTCCAGGCATACATTACTCAGGGTGGGATGGCAGAGGGACTGACAGTGCTGTCTCCTCACCTCTGTAGGAGCTGTCCCTTCCCTCTGGGGTTTTGCTGAGTGGTGTTCAGCCATAAGGATGCAACAGGTGCTACCTGATGGCTCCAGGGGACGCAATTTCAACTGGTGCCGATCTTATGTTGCTGTGAGGTCTGTGCAGAGTCCTGGCTGTTTTCTTCCCTTGAGTCTGAAGGCAGGGGGAGTTGATTGATAATTAATTAAATAAGACAAGTGTAGGAACACTGTTGTCTTGCTTCTAACATTTGTATCTTAAACTTATATCCACTGGATCTGCAGGTTATCCCACTGACTTGAGACATTTTTGTTTCTTTTTAATCAGACATCTGCTTAATATTTTTCTTTTAGATGTGTTCTGCTTGACACTCCGGTCTAAAGAAGAAAATAACATTTTCAGTGGAATTAGCTTTTTAAAAAACTACTAGTAAGAGACAAAACCTGACTTTTTAAGTCATGTTAAATTGGAAAATGTAATGTCTAAATTAAATCAAGCTTAATTTGTGTTTTTAACATTTTTATTTTTTTCTCTCTTTTTAAAATTTTTTCAGTTCCAGTGTTTTGTGAATCTTTTTGGGAGAAAGGTGATGCCTGACAACCTCAGAGGGCCATGACTCTCATAGCAAACAGCACATTCCTCACTTTCATGTTATAAAAGCTTATGTCATATGCACTGCTTCCACCACAAATTGGAGCAAGGCACCCTTCTTCCCTCTGTCTTTTAAAACACATGGCTTTCATTTCAGAGACACAAACTCTCCGTAGTTTAAATTCACTCAGTTCTGGAAAATTAGGATTTTAACAATTTTTTGGTTTTCCCTCTTAAGAAAAAAAAAACCCACAAAAAACAAAAAAACCCCACAAAAAACCCCAACAAAACAAAACAAAACAAAAAACCAACAAAAAAGGAAAAATAAATTTAATCAATTTGAAACATTAAAAAGTTGCAGTTTTCATCTAAGAACGCTGGTAAAATATTTTCCTTCATTTTCTCCAACATTTCTGCCATTTAGAGCCCAAAAACTTCACATCTAACCTTAGCAGACCTCCCTCCCAGAGACTCTCCCTGAGTCCAGTGGGCAGGAGTGGAGGAGCAGGGGTCTCTAGGGAGATAGGGACATGGACCAGGGACTCACACTCAGCTTTCAGGCCCCAGACCTTACACCAGAAAGGCCAAGGATCATTTCATCCTGCCTGAGGATTTGTGCCCACACACTAAAGAAAATCTGTTTAAAATGCCCACGATTGCAGTGAGTCCAGCCATTAAAAGGATGTTTGCAATCAAGCCAGCATAGCTCAGCTTCAACGTAGCTCCAGGAGTGTGACAAATTCTCTTTATGAATTAGTCATTTAATTTGTGAAACATAGGTTGCATATTCTCACATATCCACGTGTCCCCCATAGCCCTGACAACTGTACCCCCACGCATTACTATTCAATAGGAGATGAAGCCATGAAAACCCTTGGGACTGGGATGCTGTTGGGACATACAGCCAGACTCAGGATCAGGAGAAAGCTCCAGACTTCCAGCACTGAAAACCTAAGAATAACCTATTGTTGCTGTCAGCTATTCACTGATGATAACTTGAACAAGAAGAAACAGCACAGGCAACTTTCCCATCAACTCAGCCCTCCCTTGGCAGCCTTGTACATCCACATTCAGGCTGGTGAAATCTGGCAAGTACAGAACTGCAACCAAAAACACGAAGATGGCACAACATAAACTGAGCATGGCATGAAAGCCAGCAACTCAGCTGCTGTTTCACTGGTACTAGTCTATAACACCTAGCTTAGAGGTGTGGTGGGAAGCAACTGGCTTTTCCCCCCAGAATTTACAGCTGAGGCAGGACAAAGGGAACTGGACACAATAAAGGTCTCCATGCAGCTGTGGGGTGCACTGGCTCTGGGAGCAGCATGGTTGTTTCTTGGATTCCTGGTGGCTGTGACCAGACACCAGGACACACATGTGGCAGGGGCCACCCACTCCCCGTGAGCCCAAGTGCTGGGATCTGTTTCTCCAAATCTCACATGTTTCTGTCCATGCTGGTTTTGGTTAATGTGGCCCAGGGGTGTGGTGTGGAGGTGCTGGGATGGCATCCCTTGGAATGGCAGGAGCTAACTCTACACCTGTGAAGGGTCTGCAGAGGGGGAAGAACAAGTCTTGGTGCTTTTTCCATTGTGAAACCCTCGAGGTACCACAGGGAGGAACAAGTACTCCCACAGTCCTGAAACCAATTCTGCTCCAGTAGGAACATGAAAAAAAAATTTAAAAGGGTTTTGGGATTCTAAATACCAAGAAGACTTGGTGCTTAAAGCACCAAGCAACCAGAAAACATGAGCAAAAGCAAAGCAGCCTTTTGACTCCTGCTGGTCTCAGCGCCTTCTTTCTAGCCCAGGGTGTCCCTTTGGACCACACCCGGTGCCCTCAGTTGCCTTTAATGACCCTTTAGCGCAGGGACACATCTGAGACTGAAGCTGTGCCCTCGAGCATGACTGAGGAGGCACGTCTGAATTCCCTAGTTCACTCAGAGGCTAAGGTGCTGCTGCCTATTTATAGCCAGATGGGTTAAATAAAGTGCTTTATTCATCCCTGAGGTTTTAAACAAATTCCAGAGAGGACAAAGGGCCTTGTGTCTTTTTCCCCACCCATTTTGTTTTGGCCCAGTTTGTACATGCAGAGCTAAAACTTGTTCCAAGATTGATTCAAAATAAGACTAGAGAATTATTTGCTGGCTCAGCATGAACCACTGTCCTGCTAGAAATCATCTGTATAGCTTTCATATGCCTTTTGTGAAAAAGAAGCTATTAAAATATGTAAATTTTGGTGTGTGGGTACAAACCCTGCTTGTAGATCCACTGATAGTAATCATTTCAATTTGCTGGCATTGCTTAAGTTTCACTGCAGCTGAGGGGAGTGAGTTTGGGTGTCAAGGGGAAAAAAGATGGAATAAAATTAGGGTATTTTAAACCCCTGGTTTATAGAAATGCTCAGTAATTTATTGAAATGAACAGAACAAAAGATGGTGCTTATCACACTAAGCTGCTGTCCCAAGCAAGGCCAGCTCACTGAGTCTGTTCACTTTTTATTGCATTCTCCAAAGATTTTCAGGCTTCTAAAAGAAATGTGTGCCCTCCTCACGTGCAGAGCCTCAGCGTGTTTGGGCAGGAGTGCTGCTGGCCATGCCTCACTCTGTGATCAACCCAGCAAACTACATTGCTTAGCTGGTTGCATCTCATTCCAACAAATAGGAAAGAACTGATTCAATTCACAAATAACCCAGAGGTGTAATTACCTTGTTTTTGCAAGAGGTGATTTTGTCATAACCTGGCATCTGGCTCGGGTGTGATAAGCATGAATGTTAACCAAGCCAAAGCATTCCTTCCAAGTCTTTAAACTCTTCAGGGGTAGCTAAACCACCTTTTGGTTGTTTTGTACTGGAGATACCTTAGGAGCACTGTGCCTTTGGCAGTGAGTTCTGCTCTGCAAGCACAAGGGTTGGGGGAAATCAGCAGGAGTCGCCTGCGGTGTTTCACCTTCAGAGATGTGCCTGGGCCATACCCTGCCTGAATCTCGAGTTTGCCCCCCTTTGGGGTGCCTTTTGCATATTTCCTCTCTCCCCTCTGCCACCAGCCCTGCTCCCCTCGACAGCCCACACTGGGAGCACAGCTGTGTGGGTGAGCCAGCTCTGGCAAAGACAAAACCAGCAGGGTTTTGCTGCATTCACCACTGCAGGTGCCCAGGGCCAAACCAAGAGCGGGCTGAGACAAGAGGAGGCAGGTGAAATGGTCCAAGAACTACACAACACATTTGCCTAAAAGCAGAGTAACAGTGACAGCTCTGAGTCTCTCCAGTTATCTCTCCTGGTTACTCTTGAGTTGCCAGAAAAACTATAGTCAAATTAACCAACTTGTCCTTTTGTTGTTTTTTTTTCCCCTTTCTGTTCAGGAAACCTCCCATGTATTTATTTGAAGACATAAAGTGTTTCTGCCATGCAGAACTCTGCCAAGAGCTGTGCTTGTTCCAGATTTGCAATAAAAGTGTTGTGCAAATGACCTAGATACACAGAGTGCAGCACTTAAGTGGGGATTTGGCTAAATCCAGCATATATATCTAATCAGAAAACATCTACAGGCTTGGGAAAACACCATGATGGGATCTTACAGAGTCTTAATGCATAGGTGGTTATAGGTTACATGAGAAGAGACAGGCAATACTGCATTAATGCTGGAAACTCTCTCTTGTCTTGTTCTGTAACATCTGGTGGCCAAAGGAGAGAATGAAGATCATCTTGAGATGTAAATCAACCTGATCCACCAGCTCTGTGCTTGAAGTCATTTGACCTCTTGAATCTTTCTCATAGAAAACTGGATAAATGGCTGATTCCCAAAATGAGAACCAGATGTTGCTACATTTTAACAAAATTTCCTGCTTATAGAACTACTCTTAGAAAGAAAAATCCACAGGCAAGGATTTTGTGCCTTGAACACAAGATGATGTGAGCCCTTAGCAGATGTATGAATGCAGATGGCAGGGTAAGGCCCATGCTTTACACCAGAGCAGAATAGAGCTCTCTCTATTGTGTGATCCTGCCTGGAGCGTTCAGAAGCAGCAGAGCTTCTGTAGGAGCATATGCTGTAGGGGTTGTCTCACACCAGGTAGGTTTGTAAAAACTGTACCACTGCAGAGTAGTGAATTTACACATGTTAAACACATATGAAATGAATGAGACAGACTGGCACAGATCTCATGGTGCCAAACATCAAATACTAAACTTTCCCAGGGTGACCATCAGCTCTGCTCCAGAGGATACCATTATCCTCTGAGCCGTGGCTTGCTACCAACTCAAAGCAAAATGCGCTACACACAGTATACAGGACAGAGCAGGAATCTCCAGTGTCTAATGTGTAAATTAACACACACTCAACTTTATCACAAAGGCATAAACCAGCCTCACAGCATCCATGCTGCTGGGCTAGGCTTGGTGAAGTTGTGCTCATGAACCTCGAACCTGATGTTCTACAGAGATCAGGTATGTACAGAGGTAATTCCTGTAAGTTTGTAGACCTGATTCTACATGGATAATACTCTGAATCTGGATATTTGAACTGTAAGTGGCTCTTATTTTTGAAGCGGTTGTGGCCCTGTTCATCTGGTGTGCATTTCTTGGCAGCTTTGCTGGCCCTCCACTGAGGACTTTCCTCAAGTGTCTTCTTGGAGAGATCAGGTAGATCAACCAAAGGAAGGATTAAAAACCACAGAATGGGTTCCCTTACAGTGCTGACATGTTTCCCTCTCCATTTTGGAAAATTGAGAATATTGCAAAAGGGAATGTTAATCCAAGCTGGCCTCCTTTGCACCAGAGGCTGGTGGATTTGGCCCGCAGCCTGAAGAAGTCAGCTAATATGCCCCATCTTTGCTAAGCAACCTAGTTTCTGTCTGAATTCCTACTTGATTAGCACACAGAGTGCATATTAAAGATTAATGCAAGAGACCCTGCAGAGTGGAGCTTCCTGAAAGGCATCACGCAGCAGGTCTTTGTTAGCGCACGAGAGCAGATGGACACACCCTGGGGGGCTGACAGCACATGCAATGCCTCTCTGCACTTTCTTCTTCTGCCTAATGCCTCTGAACTTCAGCAGCAGCCTCAAAACATCCATAAATGATTTAAAAGAAGATGGATTAACCAAGGGGGAGAAGTGTCTCTTGCTGGGTTGTAGGAGACCCTAGACTTCTGTTCTGGTTCTTGTTCCACCACAAACACAGGCATAGCCGCTTACCTGTCTGAGCTGAAGTTACACAATATTTATACAGTCAGTCCCCAGATTGTGAACCCCTCCATCTTTACTGTCATGAGAGTATCTACCTTTCCCCAGTGGTGTTCTGCATTTTTACACCTGATATCCACAGCTGCTTATACCTCTGGGATTGACAAACTTTCTCATCGGTGGGATCTGTCCAGGAGACAGTGCCCTCACAGGCAGGCAGGTTTTGGCTGCCTCTTCTTGGGGCAAGAGGAAGGCTGGTGAGCAGTTTTTTAGTGTTCCCTGCTAAGAATATAGCACTGACATGACATGATGGTTAAAATGACACCCCTATTGTTTTTTCCCTTTTCACTGCAAAACTAAAAAGCAGCAATTTATATGCCTAGCATTTCAGAAATGTTAGAAATTACAAAAGACTACCAAATAATGCCCACACACTGTGACACTGTACTCTGCTGCTTAGCAAATTGGACAAGAATCACACATGATGCAAGAATATGAGCTTAAGAACAGTGTTTTCACTTGCAGCTCCTAGTGACTCTAGCAGTTTGCATAAAACATACTGGTGAGGATGGCATGATTTAGGGATTACATCTCCAAACTAATGGGTAGAAACATACATGTAGTTACCAGAAACTGTTACTCCTCAGTTCTTGACTCTTTTCCTTTTGACATTTGCTTTTGTGTTGCATTTCTGGTGCTGACACTGAGCTTTAAACACAAAGAGTGAAATAGCTCAAATATTCTACGTTCCTATCAGTAGTCACCTGATGTTGCTACACACCCATCTCTCCAGGACACAGCTGCCTCTGTTGGACATGAACAGCTGGGAGTGTTGAGGAGCCAAACCTGTGGCTGTAGTGATGGTCTGCCAAGACCTGCTGCTGCAATAACCTTGCTGCACGTTCTCTGAGCAGATGCCAGTGCTCAGTCCCCCCTGAGTGCCACCAAACCTACACCTTCAAGCTGAATTTTTGGCCTTTTTCTGCCCACACGTTCCTCACCATGGTCTACAGCTTCCTCACATGGGAAGGCAGAGGGGCAGGCACAGATCTCCTCTCTGGTGACCAGTGACAGAACCTGAGGGAATGGCCTGAAGCTGTGTTAGGGGAGGTTAAGATGGATATTAGGAAAATGTTCTTCATCCAGAGGGTGGTCGGGCACTGGAACAGGTGGCCCAGGAAAGTGGTCATAGCCCCAAGCCTCACAGTTTAAGAAGATTTTGGGCAACTCTCACAGGCACATGGTGTGATTCTTGGGGCTGTTCTGTGCAGAACCAGGAGCTGGACTCTATGATCCTTGTGAGTCTCTTCCAGCTCTGGTTGTTCTGTTATTCTGTGCTTAATACTGGGATTTGCATTGTATGGCATTCAGTCCCACCACTGCCCAGCATTCTGTGCGGTGCCACCAGCTCCTCAATTCCTCTGCTCTGTGATGTCTCACTGATCTGCAAACTCCAGCAATGTCAGGTTGTCTTCTGAACTTGAATGTAGTTTCAGCAATTCTGTATCTTCCTAAATAACCACTCAGCTGTGCAAGTTAGCCTGCAGCACCATGCAAATTAATTTTTATTATCAGTCATTCCAAAGGGAACTTCTTTTGCAGAAGAACAGGTTTCAAAACATCTAACAATCTCCACATCAACGCAATGTTTCCCACTGGAGGAAAAAAAAAATGTACCCAGCCCAGCTTCCAGAAACACACTGCTCACCATAGAAACTACAAACTAAAACAATCCTCCTAGTGATTACAGCCCAATGGAGCATTTTGGTTAATAAGTTTTTTGAGTAAGAGGAATATTTGCAAAACATCCCTGCTAATCCTGCCGTTTGCTGTATGTGGAAGGGCTCCAGCTGATTGCAGTGAGACTCCACCCATGTGGAGTGGGGAGCAGAGTGAGGGACACAATGAGCTCTTGCCTTTTTCATCAGAATAACCTCTCAGCAGCCATATTTCAATGTAAACTAATCAGGAATATACATGGCACTGTTTCTCAGTAGCAGTTTAACTTTTTTCCCCTCTCTCTGTCTCACCAGAGTTGTTCAGGATTTGCTTTCACATCATCTACATTGGATGTCCATCACTGCCTGTGGGGTAGCAAGGCTGGATGTGAGTCATGAGGTAATGAGACACTTGGGCTGCCCCAAATCAATGTATCCTGCTCTTTCCCTTGAACAGTCCTGGGAAAATCTCTGTCTTTCTTGGCACAGGTGGAAAATTCTAGGAGTGGTCCAAGGAAGGTTTATGAGCCTGACTCTTCTCTGCAAGCTGACTCTGCCCCCACTTGTGTCAGCTCATCTGGCTGGAAGTGCCATTGAACTCATGCCAGAGGGTCTTGTGTGCACAGATGAATGAAATGGTAACACTGGGTTGGAGCTCAGCTTAACTTTACCACTAAGAGTATGTCCTTTGGATTTCTCTTCCTGAAGTCTTACTCATTCCATTTAGCATAGGTTGATGTATATCTACCCATCCGCTGTTTCCCATGAGAAGTCACAAGCTAAATTTTAAAGGCAAGAATCTAAATAAATTATTAGGCTACATGAGGATTTTTATCTTGGAAGAAGCAAAGACATAAATTCCCGATACAAGTTCTTTGAAAATCATGCCCTTTTTGATTCATTGTTTTTGAAAGCCTCTCTGAGCCAGCAAATGCAGACCTCTTTGGGATATTCATTTTGAAAGTTGAACAAAGGATAGAAGCATCATTTAGGAAGTCTGTTCAGAGCTCCAAAAGATGAACAACCCAAATATGCAACTGCATATATTATCTTCCTTCTGACTGAGTGACAGCAGCCTCTCCATCACACAGACAAAAAGCACATGAATACTTCAGCAGGGGCCAGTGCTCAGGAATGTGAATGTTTAAGATAACAAGTGCCTGTTTCAAGAAATTTGAACAGCTTTTGCAAAATACATTCCAAATTGAAGACACCTGTATCTGTGCAGATATTTGCAAAGACTGGGTGGTGTAGGCACAAGGACCTCTGAGCCACAGGATTGTCAAATCCAGGTGTTCGAAATTTCTACAGTTTTGGCTTAAAAGTGCAAGACTTAAGACAAGTGGTTCTGGGCTCCTTGCTTTTTACAGCAGGGGAACAGGGGAGGTAGTTCATATTCAGTCATTACTGAAAAAAAGGCTGAGAACCACCTTTGGAATATTCCCAAACTGTGATTCTCTGATAGTCTCATGACTCTAGCTGCTAGATTTCCAGAGAGATAATGTGATCTAGAGAACAAAAAACCTTAGTTAGTGATACTGCCTTGGAAATTCATGTTCTGTCACCATTTCAGGCTGACTCTGATGCTGGATCAGTCCCTGAGTGCCTCTGTGCTAAACTAACACACGGACATCAGCCTCCTGTGCATCCTGCAGACTCACCAGAGGGTTCACAGCAGCTTCCCAGGAGGCACAGGGGAAGATGCAGTGCTTGGGAAGCAGGACTCATTGCAGCCAGCCTCAAACACACCAGGAAGCTCAAGTTGTGCTACAGGAAATCCTGAGGAAAGAGGTGGTTCTGGTCCAACCTCTCCCAATTACTTACACTGGTGTCAAGGGGTGTTTGCTTCTGCTCAGCTCTTGCAGCCAGAAGCCTTCTTGGGGCTGCCTCAGCCTTCCCCGTTTCCCAGCTTGACAGGGGGCAGCCCTGCAGGGAAAGGAATCCCAGGGCCTATCCTCCAGCAGGTCAGCTGGAAAACGTAAAGCTCAGGGACTGGTGTCTGGAGAGATTTGGGGACAAGGGGAAGTGAGACTCCAGGATTTCAACCCTTGCTCTAGTGCATCCTCGCTGCAAAATATATTTTAATTCACATTTACCTGCCAGCTGGCTGCCCTGAGCAGCAGCATATGGGGTCTTTCTTTTCCTTTTGCAGATGAACAGCTGTTTGTTGTTGCGTGCAAAATGTAGCAGTTTTTTTGCTTTTTAAGGTATAAAAAATAAACTGCAGCCTTGCAACTCCCTAGTACTTTATAGAGCAATCTGAGGCAGGAAATGTGGTCAAATCCCTCAGGCAGACATGAAAACTCCTGAGGCTTCCTCACATTCCAGTGTGTGCACCAAGCAGCTGAGCCCCTGGGTCTGAGAGTGATGGCTTTATCCTGATGCTGCCTCCTGGGGACAACACTGAGCCACTCAGGCAGGATGAAGAGCATGCCAGTGACCTTTTTCAACTCAGAAAAGCTGCAGAATAATTTAGATTGGGAGGCATCTATAGACTTTATTTGGTCCAACCCTGCTCCAAGCATGGCTGCCTTTGGTGGTGGGGCAGGATGCTCATGGCTGTGTCCCATTGAATCTTGAACACCTTAAAGGACAGAATTACCACATGAAAATGTCTTTTTTCCTTATGTCCCATCCCTTTCTACAATATGTGGTTGTTACCCTGACCCCTTTCATTGCACGCACCTGAGAAGAGTTTGCCTTTTCTCCATAACCACCCATTGCTGATTAGACAAGACAAGACAGAAGGGAGCCTTCTTTAGCCTTCTGTGGGTTGCGCTTAATAAAAAGATTAACCATTGTCCCAGCCTGGTGCTCAGGATATCTTGGCTTAGTGATTTATCCAGCAGCAACCACCCTGTTGGCAGGTAATCAGAGGAACGTGTCTCCAAAGTGTCCAGCTCTCAGGGGGAGCCCCTTTGTGTTACTACAGGAGCTCAGTTTCTCACTGCTGCCATCTGAACACTTTGGAGTAGATTTTTTTCCATGTAGTGATCACCTGCCATGAAGATTGTGCTGAAAATGCAGGTGTTTCTTTGACACCTAAATAGAAATTTTTAAAAAAATGTGCTGGGTCTGATAAATATGGAGCAGATGGTCTTTGAGGTCTCTGTGCTTAGCCTCTCCAGCCATAAACTGGACAGTGTAAGACTTTTTGTGTTTCCTTTATCTGTCTTCTGCAGGGACATTTTCAAGGTCTTTGTGTATGGGCTGTCTTTCCTGAGTCCATACAATGTTCAGCAAATGGCAACTCTGATTCTATTTGAGTCTTGTGTGACATAAACCATAGAAAGAAAGCAGGTAGGACTCTCTCTCCATGGCTGTTGCTGTAGCTGTGCTGCCAGTGACTCACAAATCAATACACTTCACTTCCACTAGAATTTTCAAGAGTAAGGGAGGTGTTTCCACAGCACAGATGTGGAGGAAGCCATGGTGACAGAGTGTGTGGGAGGGGGGGGCTCTACAGGTGTCTCAGCTGCTCCTTGTCACACCAGCCACACTGTGCACTGGCATTGCTAAAAAGTGGTGGATGACAATAGCTATTGCTATTTTCTCCTGTTGGGACAAGTACCCCCTTGTTTAAAAAACCACACCTCTGTGCACACCTACACAATACTCCAAATCATTGCAATATGTGGACTGTGATGATATGAATAACATAAATATTCCTTTGTACTTGTTAAAAGATTTAAGCTCTCCCCTCCACCCACCCACCCCTGTGTGCCTCTATATACCTCATAATATGGGATTATAAAACAGTGCTGTTATTCCTGTGGGGTTTGGTTATTTAACATTGTACTGAGCAAAGTTATCAGAGCAATCCCGACGGACCAAAATAACTCTTTGTTTCTGATGTGGTGTTTGCAAAATGGGAGCCAAAAATAGCTATTGGCTGGTTGGCTTGAAACATTGGTGACCTTTTAGCACACCCAGCAGAATCTGCCAGTGCAGAAATCCCTGCGCTCTGGGTGTGCAAGCAAACCACCCTCTACTCATCTCTCCAGCATTTGACTCCTACTAAGCTTGGGTCATTCGTGTCCAGTCCCATTTGCTTCCAGTCCCCTTGTGACATGTGCTGAAGAGGAGAGAGGTGTCAGCTCCACCTGGGAAGAATGTCCAGTCTTCCAGAAGGGGAGAGGTCTCTAGGAACACACCACCTCCTGCCCCATTTCTGTGACAGCTTTAGGGAATCCAGAGGCAACCACAACTCTAAATGTGTTCTGAACAGTTTCCCCCTCCACACATAGATCTGGACCTGGATTCCAGATGGAAATCAGGAGACCATTCCTGATTGTGCTCATGCAGGGTGTCCAGCTTTTTGTCTTGTATGCCCCCTTTTCCTCCCTGGCTTGCACTTCTCCATCCAGCTCAAGACTTCACTGGCCAATGCATTGATAAACACTTAACACCTCTGAAGAGGCAAAGTGTGTTTGTTAAAGGTGTTGGTCAAAGTCTCATGAAGCCCTGATCTCTGCAACTCTTTTATTCCTGTACAACCAACACTCTAACTATTCTGTCTTCCTGTTGTTGAAGAGTCTCCTGTGATTGTCCTAGAGTGTCTCAAAATTTGCCCTAAACCGGGACAGTGAAAAAAAGCCATTTTATCCTCTCACTCTGAACCTACAGTTGCTCACCAGAAGGCAAGGACTTCGGAAATTCCTGTACAGATCTGATGCCCTCTTCTTCTCCAGGCAGATGCCTGGGAACAGAGTTGCCTCCTGCTCATCTCTATTCCTTCTCATAGTGCCTTCTGTCCATTATTACTCCTCACCATTCTCCCACCTTCTTAGCTAAGAGAAAATTCCCAGAGCACACAGGAATGAAGGCACCTGATAAATCAGGAACCTAAAATGAATGTGCAGAGACATCAGGAGCAAGTAAAGGCCTTACCCAGAGATACGGGGAGATGGGCTCATTTTCCAGGGGTCTGTTCCTGCCTTGATCCATGGAATCATCAGTGGCAAGGTCAAGAGGCAGGGAAGACTGCCAGGCTGATGGAGTCACACTTAGAAGAGAAGCCTTGCAGCTCCAATTTTTCCCTAGCCACTCTTTCTTGACTTGATACAAGGCACAGCACTTGGTTTGCAGGATACAAAGCAATATAAGATATCATCACAAGGCATGAAGTGAAAAATCTCTTTGCTGGCTCTGTTTGAAGAAAACATCTGCTCCTGTTAGATCTTGAGGGAAGCTCCAGACTGGACCCAGACCTCTGGTGATGTGCAGAAGTGGTTGTGAGGAACTGAGACTGCAACACTGCTTTGAGTTTTGAGGCAGCCTTCTCTGCAGTGCACAGAGCTTGTGGAATGGAGGGGCTTGAAGAAATTACCTGTGAAATACATGAAAGCTTTTCCTGTGAAAACTGTAAATATTTGTAAGTTCACTCATTTAGGAGAATTTTTTACAGAGTAATACCATCTTGATACAAGACACCCATCAAATTTCAAATCGCTCCTGCCATTCTTTTACAAAATGGGCACAACTTGATGCTTTCTTATGCTTTATTCTCAGAAATTGCCACTTTAGGCTAACATTTTTAGGTATTCCTCCCTGTCTTAGTCAGAATGCTCTTAAGGTTACATTTTAGTCCAAACAGGAAAAGACTGCAAATTAAGCAAAAAGCAAGAAAGGGTCTTATAATCAGAAGCTTCAGCCAAGCAGCCTGAATAAAAGGTAGCCTTAGCAGGACAGGCCAGAGAAGAATGCTGGTGGGGCTTTCCAAAGCCAATGCTCTCAGCAAAAATATTCCTAAACCCGCTGCAGGAGTGTAAGAGCAAGAAGGAGGCACCCAAAATTATTAATAAATTCTACTTATTTGGCTACTATATACTTTCCCTGTATTCTATAAGAAATGCACAGGTACTGGTAAGACACTGAAAACTATCTTACTGTGTACCTGCTGGGAAGGACTAGTCCTACTTTTAAATAATTTTCCAATGGTATTGGGATCAGACTGGTTGTATAGGGGATGTTACATGTCAGCACCAACCCCACCAGCCCACCTCAAATTTATTTTTGTGTAAAATAGACAAAACCTGTGGGAAGAGAGGCTGAAAGCAGAAAGAGATCAGCATCTAACCTGTGAAACTCAACCAGTTTCAAACCTGGTTTGATCCACATTGCTGCTCTGGATCACTGTGCAAAGTTATTACCCCCTCATTTGACCATCCTGCTGATACCAGTCAGTTTCACTTGTAGAATATAAGCAGTAGTGGGTAGCAGATATACCTTCAATACAGACTGGGTCTTCAATTAACCCTTTCAGTGGTTATGACAATTTCTTCCTTTGCTGCTTGATCACAAGTTGTTTTCAGGAATTATCTGCAAGGGAATCTGGCTCAGGCAACACTGATCTCAGATTTGACCAGCTTGTCTTTTGTTACTTCACATCCTTATTTTATCATTCTTCAAAGACAAATGTATTTACCCTGTAACAAGACCATCTTGTGGAGGGTTAGCATAAAAAGGGCAGATTATTGGAGAATCAGGAGCAAAGCCCTTTGAGGCACTTCTGCAAATTGCAGCTGAGGCAGATGCTATTTAAACAGAAGGTGTGGGCACAATTAGGGGGAGAAGAGAAGCCACAGAGGACCTGGAAGGCAGACTGACAATATCTCGTAGCCTTGGCAACACCTTCTCCTGATTGCCCACATTAAATGCAGAGGATAGGGCATGAAGGGGGTCACTAATCAAGTACCATCTTTGACGACCTCCTTAATTTCTGCCATTCTGTTCTGAAAGGCTCCTGCCTTTCTCTCAGACAACGGAGAAATGTTGTGCACTTGCCCAAAGGAGCATTGAGCAGCTTAACTACCACAACAAACCTCCAAGTTGCTCCATTAAATATACAGGACACACAAAACAAAGTTTTCAGATGTACCTGTGGGCAGGGAGGGCTTCCTTCCACTTTGCTCATTCCCTGACCCATGGTGATATGCCAGGTGACACCAGGCTATTCTCTTTGAAGTCAGAGGGAAAAAAAAAAATCAGATGTTCCTAGAGGAAGATCCATTTAATTTTTGAGATTTTGGATGTTTAAAATTGAGATAAACAAAACATCTCACTGCATATGACATGAAGAAAACTACATGGAAAATTTGTGGCATCAAGGTCTTGAGGGATTTCCACAAAAAATGAAAAGAACACAGAAGTATATTCTCTCTACCCTCTCTGGCATAATCACATTGGGTATTGCATGGAAAAGCATTCATTTAGATGACAGAGAGATGATGTTTTTAATTTGATGTCACTACATTTCAGAATAAAACTTTCTGTGACACCTGCCAACTTACCTAAAATGTGAAGCTTCAGAATTTTTATCTACAAAAGTGCTTCTAAAGTTGTCAGCTAAAGAAAGCAATGAAAAAACAACCTGAACTCTAATGTAAGCAATTCTTATTACCCTGGAATTGTAGGAGTAGTAAATAAAAAGGATTATTTACTGCAAGGGTAATAAGCATTTAAGGAGAAAATGGGTAAATGTGGAGCTGAAAAATCTGAAAGAAAAAAAATCAGTTATTTTCAAAATCCTCCTTAACTTGCACAAAGAAATTGTAGGGGATTTGAATTCAGCTCCCTTTTGCAGGCTGTAGTCCCTGCAGGACCAAGCAGCCACTGCTCTTTGCCTTTGCTCTGATACTTATGGTCCAGAACCTTCTGGCCAGCACAAGGATAAACCTCTTGCATGAGATTTCCCCAGACATTTGTATTTCTTCCTTCAGTGACATCTGTTCTGATCTGCTCCTTTTCCTCCACAACCAGCACTTTCTCAGCAGCATGGATGAGCACCTTCTGCATTCCGCAAGTCCCAGTCAGGAAATCTTGGTTGGCATCTGAACTCATCTGAGATTATCTTCACTGACACTTTGGCCTCACCTCTTAGGACTCTCCTGCTGCTCAGTTTTACATGTGCCTTACAGTGACTGGGGGATGTTCTGAGCACATCTGTCCCCCCTCACCCCCTCAATACTTTAATGCTGTGCAGCCAGCTTCAAACAAAGCCTGTGAACATTCTTCAAGAGCCAACATGGCTGTAAACAACTCTTTTTCTCTCCCATTATGGACTATTGACACAGCTGTTCTCTTTCATCACTCAGACTATGGAGAAGAAGCATAATTTCCACATGAAAAGAACGTTAATAAAATTTTCACCTCTCCTCACAAAACTGCTCTCCCATGTTAATGATCTGCAGGGACAGATTTGAACAAGTGTCAGTGCTTGCAACATCTGGAACTTGAAAAACATTGGGATCCCTTCACAGGCAGCTGGGAAGGTGATGGGCAGGACAGCATGGGAACAGGAGCAGAGGAGAAAAGACTGGGAAAATCTACTACAGCTCAGAGCCTGGCAGTGCAGGGCTTTTTGTAGCTTAAAATCCAGGGATGAACTGAGGGGTCATTCAAGTTCCTGTGTCCAGCTTTCCTTGACATGGGAGCTCAGCTTCTCCCTCTCTGAAGTGTCCCAGGCTGTCTCACATGGATGGGGTAAGGACATGAGCCATGGCAGCAGCGGGTGCTTGGCTGGCAGGATGAGCTGCCCCAAACCCATACCAAACTCACCGGGCAGCTCATGGCCAAAGTCACTGAGCAGCTCATGGCCAAAGTCACCGGGCAGCCCATGGCCAAACTCACTGGGCTGACAATGGCCACTGCAGCGAGACCAAGCTGCAGCTCTGCTTCTGCAGGAGGAGGATCCAAGAGGCCCCATGCATCCCACTGGGCCTTCACTCTAACAGCAGCTCCCTGGCAGAAAGCATCCCTTCATTCCCCGGGCACCTGCCCTGCCACACACATCTGTGCAGCATCTGTGTCTCTGTCGCCAAACCTGGGAACCGTGATGAATCCCCCGGGAGCAGGAGCAGGGCTGAGCTGGCACTGTTTTCTTGATATCTTATCAGACTTTTTATTTTTAAAATATGAGAATAATATTTCTCTTTGCCTGAGTCGTGAGCGTTCTGGGTGGGTTTGCAGCCCTGCTTCTGGGAGAGCATCCAACGTCCTCTGCCGTGTTTGGAAAGGGTGGCTCCACCAGCCCCGCCGTTGATGACATTGGCAGCTGCGGCAGATTTGGCCCACGGACCTTGCTCTCCTTGCTGATTTTCATCCCATCTCTCATGGTTTTTTTCCACCGGCCCTCCTCCCTCCAGGACAAAGATAATCGTCTCGCTGACTGCTCCTTGCTCCTTGCCTTACTGTCCCCCAGCAGCTGGTGCCACGCGTGTGTCCCCACCGCAGCCACCACAGCCCCTGTTTTCCAGGGCTGCCACCAGCCGAGGGATGCATCCTGAAACCCGGCAGGAAGGTCCCCCTGTTCCCATCCCTCCCCAGCCGGGACTCTCCTGTTTTTAGCAGCTTTTTGCACAGCCGCGAAAGTAAAGAAGTCTCTGCCCAGCCCAGGACTGGTTGGGGAATCCCACATCTCTCTGGCTATAATGGTGTGAAAATGCTCATGAACTGGAGGGTCACAGCAGCCAGGGCAGCCCCACCCAGACAGAGGCTGGGCACGGACACAGCATCCCTAAGGCTCTGGGAGGAGGCACAGAGCAAACTCTGGTGGAGCAACCTACAGCCTGCCCCGGCCAAGGAGCAGCAGGGAAGGAAGGAGATGTGCTCCCTGCAGGTACAGTGCAGGGAGGAAAACCAGAAAAAGTGGGTTAGCTCCTACACCAATGGCTCTGCAAGCCCCCTGTGAGAGCATGAGCATGCTGCCTTCCCGAGGGGCTGGAGCTGTGTCCAGGCAAGCACACACAGGGTGTCCAAGCCAGCTCTGACCATGTCCATGCTGGTGGCAGAAGTGTCCTTTGCAGCCTGGTTGCTCACGGGGCTCACAGCCACTCCTGTTCAACTGGTCTCCACTGGTATCAGTGCCTCTCAGTATGACAAATCTTGAAGGGATCCACCTGGCCTTTTTCCCCACTCTGAGCTCTACACAAACACACAACATTTGAGGGCCAGGTATTGTGAGCAGGAGAGAACAGAAACCTTTTTGGTGTAGAAAAAAATCAAAATTAGTCAGCATAGAAGTAAATGATGTTTTCAGTTCAGACTGCTGCTGCAAAGATGGTTTTTCTCCCTGGGTTTCTCCAGTCCAGGTGTGTCTTCCTGCATAGAGACCAGTGCTTCCTGGGGATCAGCCCTCTCTCTTCACCACCTCCAAGGCTGGGCTGTGTGCTATGCTTGTCTGTATCAAGCAAACAGAAAATTCTCTGCTCTGTGTCCTCCCTTATACAATTTATAGGAGTATAACAGGAAAACAGACAATTCCCTATGAAAAAACCATAAATCTCCTGTCATGTCTTTGCTGCACCTCAGCACAGATTTAGCCTGATACCCTGAGTCCCCTCACCAATGTAAGCAGTTTCCTGCATTTGCTGCTGCTTTGAAAGCACCTAATTCTCAGATGTTTGTATTTCCCATGATAGTGAACCCAGCTGCTTTCTTTCCCCATTTTGGCACTCAGAGCTGAACCAATCTATTGTCCAAACAGCTGAAGTTAGCATTGCTGTCCCCCTGTTTGAGGGGCATCCACTTCTTGCCAACTGCTCAGAGCAGCTCAGCACCTCCAGGCTCATTCCCATCTGATGTGCAACAGCAGCAACACTGGAAGTTCCAAATCTGTCCTTCAAAACTGCAGAGGTGGCTTGGAAAAGTCGAGATACGCTACACTGGGTGGGATTCAAAGATACATTTAAGTTCTTTTAAGTTTCGGTTAAAAAGAAATGAAGCTTCTGCATCTAGGATCTGAGATTTTTAGGAAACAATGAATATTAAAATCACAAGACCTAGCAATGCTGTCATTATTAACAACCATTTTCTGAGAACACCAAATGGCTGGGCAGCCAAAGGCCAGGTTAGGAGATCTGTGTAGCAAAGGCATCACCCTACTCACAAAAACATGTCTTTCATAATTCCTTTTTGTGTGCCAGCTGGAAGAATGCTCTTGTAAGGGAGATATTTACCTGGATTGCTCTACAGCTCAGCATCTGATTTCAAGCTCTGCTGTGGTTTTTATCCTTGGGCTCAAAGAACTGATGTTCCAACACTTTCTGCTTCAGTTCCCCATTTGAAAACTAAGGAAGTCACTGATCTCTCAAAATGGTCAAGATTCTAAAATTTTCTTTTCTTTTATTTAAGTTTCCAAAGAACTTAGAAAAGTCACATAGACAGCGCATAAATTACAAAGTATTAATTTTTATATGAACTTTGTCTTGAACAAAAATCTCCTCTTTGACTCACTGTCCTTAAATGACACTGGCACGTTCTTTCCTTCATGCCTTAATTTGCTTCAACATAAATTAATTAAAATGTAAATTAAATGATAGCTTGCGGGGAGATTGTGATTACCATAATTTCATCTTTCACTGCTACATCCCATGGTACCTACAGGTCTGTGCAACAGGTATGCCAATTAATAGCAGACAATAAAAATGTCTGCAATCACTTACCTCTTTGCTGCAGATTATTCAGTAAATGTTGTCTTGCAAAATTAGTATATGAGTATCTATCCCAAATCTCCAGCTCCTCCATCAGATTGAGAGGTGAAACGATGAGGTCTTCATTCAGCAAGAAAAAAGAGAAAGATGCCCAAAATATTAGACAAACCTTTAAGAAACCTTACAAAATGTTGTCCATGTGGTAAACAGATAGTTGTTGAGATAGTTAAATGAAGCAGAATATTTAAAGTTTTCTTTTTTCACTGTGCCTTCACCAGGGTCTAGCTGAGAATGGGTCAGCCTCTCCACTATCCTTGTGTGTTCAGACCCATTGAGTTCAGAATGTCTTTAGGCTGAAATTACCAAGTGTTATTAAGAATGTCGGTAATTAACTTGATTATTCCAAATCTGAAGACTGAGATGGGACAGTCATGTTTTTGCTTGCTTACCTAGAAAAGGGAAACAAATTATTTCTAACAGAGACATGAAGAAAAAAAAACACCAGAGCATTTCCAACAACTCTGAAAAAAGTGCAGTTTATCAACAGCCATGATAAAATCCATAAGTTTGTTTGAAGAAAAAAAAAGGTAGTGGAAACTCAGGTTGTTTATTGCCAGAAAAACCCAGAGCTTATGATCTTCACTGTCTGATAAGCCCTAGGAACAGCCATAAATCTGGCAGTGAGCCTTCAGCAGGGCAACAGCCATGGCCAGGGCACTGGAAGTGTGTTACTCAGGGCAGCTCAGGTTTTGAATATCTGCAAGGATGGAGACACCACCACCTCCCTGAGCAACCTCTTCTGGTTTTCAGTCACAGTCAAGGCTGAAATAATGGGAGAGTGGGAAGAAACAGCTGCCTTGTGTTCAAGACGTGAAGAATCATAGAGCAGTTTGAGTTGGAAGAGGTATTAGAGATCATCTTGTTTCAACCCCCTGCCACAGCCAGGGACACCTTCCAGTAGGCCAGGTTGCTCAAAGCCCCATCCAGGTTGGCCTTAAACAGTTCCAGGGATGGGACATCCACAGCTTCTCTGGGTAACCTGTGCCAGTGCCTCACCAGGCTCACTGTAATGAATTTCTTCCTGTTTCAGTGTGGAAAGAGGGCTTTTGAAATCCTGCCACCCCTACAGTCCTCCTTGCAGCCAGAGAAGTGTGGTGAGTTTTCCCTGTGGGATGTGGGCTGTAGGCACAGCTGCAGCCTTTAGTGCAGGGCATGCAGGCAGCTCCAGCCACACCTCCAACAGCTCACCCAGAATAAGCCCTCGGTGTCTCTGGGTGCATGTGGAAAATCAGTTCTTGTGCCATGGTGCTACCTACATATGCTGCAATTTGTCCAGTCCCTGCAGTCAAACAAGCCTATTTTTGTAGGGCTGCTGAAAACATGACCTTTAATTACTGCCTTCAGCAGGGAGTGGGATTATCCAGCAGATGAGAGAAGCAGCCTTGCTGCTCTCAGGGATGACACATTGGCCAGCTGAACTCCAGTCAACAGTTCCTGCTCTGACTCACAATTTGTGCCCCCTCCAAAAGTAATAGTGCTGTTTTTTAAATTTATGGAAGAGTTTATCCCTTGTACTTTTGTAATCAGTTCTTTCTTGGCTCTTTGCATGAATGTTAAGGAAAAAAAGAAAAAGGAGTGGCTTTCGGCTTTCATCCTGTGGCATGGTCACTGAAAATTCTGACTGCTGCTATGGTATGAAAATGATGTACCTAGTCCTCCAGAGATGGGACAGAAAGCTACAGAGGGCCTCAGACCTGTCTGTGTCATAGGCACCTCCATGGGAAGCAGAGCCAGACTGAGGAGTTACAGCCCATCAGAAGAACCTGCTCAGGGCAGAGGAAGGCAGGAAGAAGGGAGATTATCAACCCTTTTCAAATGGTGAATGTGTTCAGGCATTGCCAAGTCACAGCAGATCACCTCCCCTTTCCAGCCTTTTAATGCATTTTGCTTTTGCAGTGCTTTCCCTTCTTCTCTGTTGCTTGCTCTTGGCCACTGAGTGACATTAAAGTGAGTTTTTCCTAACTAGGACTCTCCTACTTGTGTCCCTGCACAAGAGTGGCTCCACACATGTCCTGGAAAATCAGCAATTTTTGTTTACACAGGGATTTTTTTCCATTCTTTAACTTTTCCAAATTGAAGTTTTGAAAGGTTAGACAGTGGAAAAAGGAAGATTTGGAAAAAATATCTGAATATTGTACTTTCTCTGGCAAGCATATGGAGGAAAATTTGAGAGGAGGTGGTGATGAGGATAGGGAGTGGAAAAGAAAAACTTGACTGAAAGAAAAAAAGTTATTTTGAAAATTGACAAGTGGAAACAAAATCAATATTTTCACATTTCCTGAAATTTCTCATGAAACTGCTGTTTTGCCAAAAATGAAACTTTCCAGTCAGTCCCCTCCCTTTTGTAACAGTTAAGTATATTTCTATTGGAAAATATATGTGTATCAAATCCAGGATGAAGAACAAACTAATGCTGGAGTGCCATGTCCAGGGCACAGGGTGGGAGTAGTGGGGAGCTAGGATAGAAAAGATGCTTATTATATTTGCAAATAGCTCCAGCATGGGACAGACAAATCCGTGCTGGATCATAAGTGAGTGTAAAGTTACCCCCCAAAAATCAGAGAAATATTCTGAAAAAAAGTAGGATGAAATTCAATTAGGAAAAATTTGAACTCTCAGCTACAGGAAGGAACAGGCTTTCCTGCTTTTGGGAGATAAGAAGCTACTTTGGTATCAGCTGGGTAGGAAAGGAGCTGAAGGTTTTAGTGGGTCACACCTTGACTGCAAATCAACACTGCTGTTGTGAAAAAGTCAGACACTGTACTGTGAGACACAAACAGCATTGCAGCTGATAAGACACATGAAGTAACTCAAGTCTGTTTAACATCAGTAAAATTTTAGCTTCAACTACTGCATTCAGCTGGGAGGCATTTTAAGGTCTTGAATTCACTGGAGGGAGTTCAGAGGAGACAACAGCTGGGGTGAGCAAGGACCCAAAACCACAACTTGACCTTGGGAAGGTCAGAAGAGGTGGGTATGTTCTTCCTGGAGAAGAGAGGAAGAATTCAAAGGAAATAAAGAAAAGAAAAAAAATACATTTTTCCCCATTACAGCTGTGGGTAGAACAAAAATAATGTGCTCAAGTTACAGCAGGAGAGATTCAGACAAAACCCAGCAGAGCTTTGGGTTGGTGCAGCTGGAGCTGCTGAGCAGGGGCATGTGGGGTCTCTGTCTCTGGATATTTAACAAGAGATTGGACAAGTACTTTAAGAAATGGCACAGCTATGGCATCTAAGATGGCATCTTGTCAGTGCCCTTCCACCCAGTTTTCTGTGATTTTTAATAGTTCAGCAAGTAATGATTTTTAAAAGAGCTCCCAAAAGACGTGCAGCTTCCTGAGGACGCCCAGACCTTCTCTCTTTCTGCAACCTTTTCCCACTGCCTTGTATTTCCACTGGCTTCAGTGAAACGAGGGTTTGCTGGCTGCAGCTCTTGGACCACATCAATGACTGCTCACAGTCAAACATTTAATTTACCTCACAGCCACGCTCAGAGCCTTGGGAGTGAACAGCTATTTTTAAAGCCACCAGCCTGCCACACTGGAACGTTTGGTCGTTTGGTCGTCAGTAGAGAGTGTGCTCGAAGAAATAATGACTGCCTTTTTATCCAGAGACTATTATGGCTTATGTTTAAAGTACACTAAAAAGCTTGTTTCTGTGTATTTGTATGGAAGGTATATTTAAGGCAAATGTCCCTCCAACTCTACTCAATAAGCAAAGAGCACACAGAAATACTCCACTCCTGACATTTTAAAAGCTCTCTGATGTTCTTTTCTTCCTTTAACAATGGAACCAATTTTCCTTTTCTGGCAGCCAGCCTGCCCTCACTTTTTCTTTTAGTATCTCTTGAAATTATCTTGACCTCACCTTTAAGCACTCCCTTCTCCAGGACACTGAGCTCAGGTGATGTGGGAGGTGTTGCTGATGGAGGAATGAAAGAGCAGACATCACCATAAGGATGAGAATATTATCAGCACTTGCTCTAATGAGGACCCAGCAAACCCCTGGGGCCACCATTAATATTGATCCTCTCACCTCTGTCCTGTCCCTTCCCAGGACTGCAGATTTGTGATGATTTCTGGCCATACTTCTCCACAAAGGACTGACTGACTGACTGCCCCTGTGTTTGGGAGGGGACAGAGTATGGACCACATTCAGTCTCAGCATCTTTCCAGCCATTACCTTCACGGCACAGCTTGGTCTCTTGATGTTTTGCTGCTGACCTGACAGAGACAGATATAGATTGCTGCTACCACACACTCACCCTCACCAAAGAGAGGGTATCCCCTTTCTCACAGCTGAAAAAAAAAGCTGTCTTCTCCTCTCACCTAGAGGTTTAAACACACGCACAAAAAATAATCAAGAGACTCTCCTTGATAAAAAATAGAAAAGCCATCTACCAGCCCAAAACTGTGTGTGTCTGTGCCAAGGGAATTGCATTCCCAGTCTGTAGGTACAGGGCCAGAACAACTCTCCAGTTGCACCAGTTTCATTTCAGGCTAGGTCTAACACAAGTTTGTCACTGCCCAGGGACACCTGGGTGATGGACTTTGAGACCAGCAGCCATGCTCTACCTGTAACTGTTTCTGTAAAAAAATGGCATAGCCCTGAAGCTGATGAAAGACTTCTCCTTTACCATCACTGTGAATGAAAAGCTCTATTCCTCCCTCTGACAGCAAACACCACTGATCCAACCCCATCATCACAGCTCACTCCTGCTACAGCAAAGGCTTCCCTCTGGGCAACCATCCCCACTGGCTCCTGGCCTGGTTTTTGGGTCATGGCTATACTTGAAAGACAAATCAGATTCAAGTAGGGTTTTACTTGTAAGTGGAATCCCCACTCTTAAGTATCTTAATTCATCTCAAGTGTGTTATGTTAAAACAGAACAGGACATTGAACACAGAATAAAATGTCTCATGCATAAAAACAGGTAACTGCTATGGAAAAAGCTATTCCTGGGTAATTCCAGACCAGCTCTGAGCATACAGTGGCCTTGGAAAATGGCACATTTGTGAGGTGTCAGGAGACCCAGCCCATATCCATGAGACTGAAGAAACTTTGTAGGCCTGGAGGAGAAAGGTTCTGCACCCTCTTAACTCCTAGCCAGTGCATTTCTGAAGGCACTCTCCTCACAGCAATTATCAATTCCCACCTTGTCAAGGCTCAGACAAGTCAGGTATTCAATTATTTTAACATCCTGGCCCTTCTGAATTACAGTCTAGGGACATTGTCTACAGGCAACTCCTACAGCTGGTTCACCTTCCAGCTGGTTCAAAGGAGCAAGGAGAGCTGGAAATTTAGCTAGTTCTGCAGCTGTGGTGTGCCAGCAGTGGGACCAGGGGTAACTGTCTCCTTTCTAGTGGGAAATCCCTGCACATGTGGCTGCCACTGATTTGGGGCAACTTTTTGAGCCAAGTCAGCTCCAGAGGGTCTGATTTTTGTATTTTGGGAGATGTGTGCCAGCAGTTAGCACAGCCATAAAACTACAGATGATGATGGAAGAAGAGAGAGGACAGACCCAGAGATCCAGACAGGTCTTCACAGCTGCACAGTCACTTTGCCCTGCCCTCAGCTCTCAGGAGGTGCTTGAGATGCAAACATGAACACTGCCCAACAGTGTTGAGGGCAGTAGCCCCATAGATAGGAAGGAGGCAGAAGACCTTGGGAGACTGGCAGATCCACAGAGGATGTGTGATGTGGGGTAACATTACACCGTGGGTGACAGCAGACATGTTTTGAGGAGATTTGAGCAATGAGACTTCTGTAGGTTGATGAATCATCTCTCTTTCCAGTAGACAGAGGCAACACCCCACTCCTTAGAGCTCAAATTAGGGCTGTGAAAATAGCTGAGATTTTTTGGCTTTAATCCCAAATCAAAATATTTTAAGAAATCAGAACAACCTGAAAAAAAAATTGTTATTCTTTTGGGCTAAGTAGGCTGGTTTGAGCCACCCATCCCTCTCCTCCTGTATGGTGATACTGTAGAAATATTTGTGTATAGAAGCACTTACTTTGGCTCACTTGAAGAAAAAGGAAAAAAAATAAAATAAAGAAAAGAGAGGGCTGTCTTCCCCCTTGCTACAAATAACTTCAGGAGACTTCCCTCCCTGAGCTCTTCACAGCAAGTGGTTGGTGTCCTGGAGCTCTTGGCCCCATCAAGGTGTTACCATGGTGCAGATCAGTGTCAGGAGCACTGGAGGCAGGGCTAAACTCACAAGTACACAAAAGGTGATGGCAACCCTGTAGGGCATTCAGAGAGGGGGAGAAATCAGCACTGAGCCCATGCCTTAAAGGAGTCCCTTGCTCACTCATCCAAAGACCAATGGGGTTTGTACTGCCAGGACCAGGAGCCATCACAAGGTGACTATACAGGAGCTCTGTTGTGAAGAGGTCAGGATTGAGCCACCTGAGGAGGAGAGCTTGTCAGCACTGGGCAGGAAATCAAAATTCTGCTTTATAGCAAAAATCCTATTTAAACATCTCAAAAATAGACCAGATTTCAACCAAAAATTTGAGTCGAATTCTTAAAAAAGAATTTCAGGGCATCTGTTTTGATATTAAAGCCGAATTTGAGAACAAAGCCTTTGTGACCCTCTTCTCCATCCTCAGCAATCTCACTCAAGTAATCTCAGATTATCAAAATAGAGTAATTTAAAAAAACTGCAAAAAATTTCATTTTTCTCATGGAAAACCATCTATTAGTACTTTTTCCAACTCAGTCTAGAGCTAGGAGTTATCTGGTGTTCTTTGTGATGAACTGGGAACCCATGACAATGCATGCATATGACCAAGTCCACAGGAAAATATTACTCAGAAGAGGGAAAAACAGTTACAAATTTTATTTGTTTTATCATGAGTTCTGGTTATTTTTGTGGAGTAATAGGATGCTGGCAACATGATTTTTTTTAAAATTTTTTTTACATTATTAAAGCAGAATTCAGAAAGCAGTCCTTAACTGGTATTTATTAAAACTTGTTTTAAGCTTCTCCTTTAAAATGTAATTGAGTTTTCAATTTGAGGTTTCTCAAAGAGGAAAAAAAGCTCTTTAAAAGCTATTTACATTGTTTTCAGAGAAATGTGATTTCTACCTTGTCAGCAGGCCCTTATGCTCTCAGGCAAGGCTTGCTCCAGTTGGAGCTTTGCAGTCCTGTCACTTCAAGACTGAAAAAGAGCAGTTTCTTCCCTTCTCACCATTCCAGTGGTGGCAATGGATGGTTAAAACCAGGGGAACAAAATAATTTTTCTCCTAAAGCCCATCATACTGTGGTGCAGGAGAATGGTGTGAGGAGCACAAACAGCTTCATGCCTTCCCCTAAAGCATTAAATTCATTGACTCCTTGGGGCCCTTCTATCTGCATATCCATCACTTCCTCTTCTCCCAAGCATTGCTGTTACCCTCAGATATCTTGAATGATCCATGTACCTCCTCCCTGGGCACCAAAATTTCTTCCTGGCCCTTAATTTCCTCACCTGGAAGGCACATCCACACTCTGCCCAACCTGGCCTCATTGGTGTTGCTGTGTTTGGGACTGCCCATGGATGCCACAACCATCTGTCCCTCTTTTTGGTCCTTGGGGGACCACGCTGGGGAAGGCACATCCCACCTGGGGCCACCTTGGCTCCTGACTCCTCTCCCCTTACAGGCAGCCTGGCCCTGGCTGCTCCCTAACACAGGGAGGACATTGGGAATGCCTTTCTGTCAAGAGACTGCCATACACAGCACCAGTAAAGTCTGAGTTACAGATAATTTTGAATTGGAGGAGAAAGGAAAAATATTTAGCAAAATTATGTAACTGAAGTTCAAAAATAGCCTATTGCCATCTGGTTGTGCTATTTTGACAACCGAAAAACCCTTAAGTCTTTATACAGCTAGATATACTGTTTGCAAACTCAGCCAAATTTTTTACAAAATGTTGAATTTCACATGCTGGATTTACCTCTGGAGTTTTTTGAACCAGCTTTGCCTGGGCACGAGACATACCTAGTCATATATCTCCATTCCAAGTCCGCCATTAATATCTAAACACTGTCATATTCCTGTAAAAGCAAGTACACGATGTCAGGAGCCTGCATAAAAAAAACTTTAAATAGAGTAAAATATAAAATTTAATAATAATAATAACAATAATGCAACTGTCTCAAACACTGTGGATTAATTCCAGACCTGCTGTCCTGCCTCCACTGGCCATCAGGAGACAGCTATTTTAGCAGCCCAAGTTGTAATGGAAACACCATTCCCAAGCTGTTCCATTTGCTAAAGCAACTGGGAATTGCAGAGAGCCTGAAACAGTGCCCAGACATGATCTTCCCTATTAAACAGAGGACAACTTCATGCCATCTGCACCCAGCTGAAATGTCAGCATGGAAAGGAGCATTGCCCTTAAACTCCTCCAGGCCACAGCATGGGGACAGAGCCCAGCCCAGGGTGGTGGGACAGCGTGCCAGGAGCTGTGGCTACCCAGCCTGTCCCAGGTCAGCCACACAGCAGCCCTGCTTAGGTCTATTACAGTGACTACTAACCTTACCAGCAAATCCCAGCAAACTGCCTTCCTACAGCCACAATTGAATCTCAAAAGTTGGGCCTCAGTGAGAGTGACTTGTGTGGAAACCTTTAGAATCCAACATCAGTTATGTATTCTTCAGTATATGGGAGAAAACAAAAATGGTCTCAAATGGAGTCCCCTGTCACCTAGCCTGAACCTGGTCCCTGCAGCAGGGATGATGGGCAGCAGCCTACCTGGTCAGCTCTCAGACTTGCCCCTACAGATCTGGGATAATGATTTCCCCAACCAATACACCAGGGAAAGACTCTTTCCCTTCAGCAGTTTTATGTGCATTGCATTTCAGCCTCATTCCATAGGGTTAATTATCCCTGAGTTGCTTCCTCTGTACCACCTGGCATTACACATCTATTGCCTGCCCTGGTGCTTTGCAGTCCTGAGCCCTTTCCATACTTGCCTTAGCTAGGGACATGAGGTGGTCTCAGCATAGCCCTCTGTCACTTCTGTAGACATCATCCACCTCCACTGATGCCCAGAGGTGCCCAAACCAGGCATGAGGCAAAGCCTGGGACCCACCCATTTGACTCCAGGAGCCTGACTGAGGTGGCAAGTTCAAGATGACAATTCCAGCTGACAAGAAGTTTTAAAAAAGAACAAGGTTTTATACTGGTATTTATGACAAAAAGCACTAAGCAGCAATCTTTTGTTTTAAACTGATTTTTTTTTCTTGAGAAAGTCAAGAGGTGAAGAACCACATGGTCAGACAGAAGTTTCCCTCCCTCCATCTGTCTCCATAACGTGCAGCCTTCACAGTAAATCTCCCTAAAGGCAGAAGAGGGGAGAATCTGAGTTACCCAATAAAATGTTAAAATTAAACAACCAAGAACTAACAAAGTACAAAATGTGCTCATGGAACACCATCTTCCCAGCAAATGCTCCACTGCTGGTGGGGATTATTGAAATTCTTGATCAAGTTTCTCCTTTGGTCCAGGACAAAATCTTCTGTCAAAGCCAGATAGCTTGGTTACTCTCAGAGCTTTCTAGTCCCCTCTGCTTTTGAGGGGCTTGGTTTTGTTTCAGAAGGGACTCACCTTTTCCCTGTGGTTTCAGGCCAGGTGCACATCAGCCCCATGCTCTGGCACCACTGTGTACAGTTCTGTAAGGCACCATCATCTCTTGTGCGTGTAATTAAGACAAACGAGCAGCAGTTACCAGTGCAGAGGTTAATGGCAATTCCATTCACAGCATGGGCAGCACAGTGGAGGTGGAGAAATGCAGTCACACACAGTCATCTATCACCTCCAGCCTGCTCCCAGGGAAGGTGGATGTGCAGAGGTGCTGTCTTCCCTTAACTACTTTGAGATGGGTGCTGAGCAGGGCACCACAGCCAGAGCTATGCCTTAGGCCTGAGCAGAGGGGGATCCCTGTCTCTTCACCAACTCTACAAGGAACCTGCTCCTACTTTCCAGACCACAGTTCGGTGCCTAATATTAGCCAGGATGATCTCAGGCCATTCACAAGGCTCAGTCTCCTGTCTCTCCCTCTATTTCCCAGCAGGCAGGATAGACCAGGAAACCTAACATTTAACTTGCAAGCTGTCAATTTACTCTAGAAGCTACTCAGAAAGGACAAGTCTCCAAGACTGTCATTCTAATGTAGTAACAAACATGATTTCCAGAGAACAACCAACTCAGGAAGGCAGCAGGCACCACCTCCAACCTGCAAACTCACAGAAAGTATTTCTGGAGAGGGGCTCTTTGTACAGCCTTTGTGATGGGGAAAGAAAGGTCCTACCACTGGTATAAGCTATCAGTGATGGGGGATTTTTCACCTATGCTTCCTAAAGTAATGAAATTTCCGTACAGATTTGTGTGTTTAGCCTGGAGGTATTAGAGTGGCATCTGAGCTGTCCTGGGACAGGTCTGGGTGATATGGGGTGTTTGTCAGGTTGCACTATTGCTTGTTGAAAGGTTGCAAAAGAAGTCAAGCTTGAAGCAGGTTTCACACAGTGGGAGATCAAAGGGTATTTGAGGAGAAATTGGAAGAGCAGGGGGTGCTGACCTTCCATTTTCCAGTCAATTGGACATGTGCTGAATTAAAAGATGCACCAGGACTCTGCATTCCCCTGCTTACCAGATACTGAGGACTTCATTTTACTTTGCAGCACCTGATGAGTGTCTCATGAGAGACTGAAGAATTCACAGCACTTTATCAAGAGCTTACTGGAAGTATTGGTATTTTTTGACCGTCAGTCAAACTGTGGTTACAGCTGCCCTTGTGAGGCAATAGTAGCAAAACAATGAGTTTGTAAAACCAATTCATAAAAGTATACCAGATTTCTCATGCAAGAAGGCACCCTAAGACATTCTTTAGGATGTCCAGAGACTGGAAACAAGGTAGGGGGGTGAGCCCACCTCCCAGGCAAATCTGCTTTGAGTTGTCCCAGACTGTACCTGCAGCTTTTGCTGAGCAGAGAAAAGTTGTGCAATGTGAGTGAGACACCAGAGCTGTTGCTCACTTGAGGCAGGTGAAGTCTGGAAAGAGGTAACAGCCTTCCTGGAAGCTGTGGTCTTATAGGTAAAGAAACTTGTGGATTAAAAAACATTTTGAGCATCTTCTTGGAGCTGACACTGCCTGCATGTCAATGGGAACAGACTTGGCTAACTTCTCATGTGTGGTAGGAAAAAAGACAGCTTGGCTGCTGTTAGGGGTTAGGAGCCTGCAGTGAAGTTTCTCAACTGATCAGCAGGTTTTAAGGAAAAGAGTTTCTAGAGAGGAAAAAGAACCTCTTTTACTATTCCAGTTTTCTGCTGCTGGCTCTGGCCTGGCATGTGCAGGCTGCTGCCCTGCAGAATGCCCAGTGACCCTGGCACAGGCATTGCCCCACACCAGCCAGGGACATTACACAGGGCTTGCTCAATTGTCCCAACTGGGACCTCACCCACAGGCTGGCCAGGAGCCCAGGCTGGCAGCTCTTCCATTTCCTTCATACAGACTTCACCCACAGTGGAACAGGAGGCTGTTCCCAAGCCCTGGGAACAGCCCACTTCACTCCAGCACAGCCTCTCCCTGATCCTGTCAGGAGACTGTGGGGCAGATGCTCCCTGCCTGCCACCTCCTGGGAAAGCCTTGGGAAGCCTGTCCCTGCTTCACTTCAGAAAAACTCTCTACACCCACAAATTGTATGAGAAATGGTCAATGCCTGTAGAAACAATGCCTACAGGGAAGAACCAGTCTTCACTATAGGCTGGTGTCATCACTGAGGAGTTTATCTCAGGCTCACAAAGACAGTATCTCCTCTGTGCCAAACATTCAGAAGCCTGGGAAAGTCTCTATTTTGATGCCCACCCTAAAGAACAGGGTCAAGTTGGAGATAGCTTGATACAGAGAGCTGCAGCAAGGCTGGTGGATAGAGCTGTAGCAGAGAGCCTTGGTTGCCTCTGAGAGAGTACACATTCAGGAAATATAGGAAGGGAAACAAGTTGGACTCATGCCCTGTTCTGATTCTTTGTGTATGAGAAGCTGGAAGTATTTTGTTTTCTGCTTTTCCTACTTAAAAGAAAAGAATCCAACATCAAGTTGTATTTTGGCAGAGGTTTCCTCAGAAGATCTAGAGAAGTAGAGTGGGAGGTTTTGCAGCTTCTAGTGAAATGGGGAGAAGAGGAGGTGTTGAACTGCAAAGATTTTTTTCTTCCAACTGTTAGTTGGGAGTGGAGTTAGATAAATGTTAGCTAAATACAGATTGCTTAAAACATTTTGTAGGAAAAGCACTTCGAGCTGAAATTCATCAGCTTTTCTTGCACTGTCATAATACTATTAATTCTTCAGCAAAGAAAAAACAAACAGGGTAGACAAGATCTGAATTGCTAATGTAAAAACAAGAAACAAAACAATTTTTGTACCGTCTTCACACAAAGAAGATGACTGAGTGCCCATTTCTCCTTAACTTTGCACGTTCTGTGCTACTTCTCTTACTGTAAGCATGAGAGAAGGGACCACATGGGACTTAAACTTCAACCCATTGCAGTACAAGATGCCTCATCCTCTTCTCAGGGTACTCAGAGTGCACAGGACAAGGGGGAGTTCTGAACTGCCAGTCAGGTTTAGGAAGTACAAGTATACAGGCTGGGCAAAACTGGTTTCTCAGGCTTAGAAATGCAGATGAGGATTGGAGGCTCTAGGTGGAGGACAAAGCTGACAACTCAGGCTGTCAGAAGGTATCTCTTAGATGGAGAAAAAGCATTCTGATGGCTATTTATGGTCCTTGAACCAGTTAGTGGTCCCCTACTGACTGACTCTAAACAGAAATCAATATGATGAAGAGCAAGCCTGGAGAAACAGACTGATTGCAGACTGGTTTCCACTGTGAACCTTCAGGAACACCAGCTGGAAATTCAGCTTGGGTCATCAGCAAGGTGGAGAGAGCAGTGACCTGCTCAGCAGCAGGGAGCAGAGCCAGGAGCAGGTTGCACCACAGCAAGGAACAAGAAAGTGATGAACCTGAGACACCCTGGCTGGAGGAAGAGGGGACACTGCCCTGCCTCTGAGCGACACCAAGACACAAAGACCAGCAACAGGTGCAAGACCCTTGACATGGACTAGGCTGTTGGAATCGTCCAGCAGTATCCATAAACAAGAAGGGTGCAGACAGAAAACAGAGACAACTGCTGTCATGTCATCAAATACTCTGTTACAGCAAGATTCCAATGCCAAACCTTCCACAGACAAGGTGACTGCACAAATAAGAACAGATAACAATGAAATAAGCAACATCACTGGCCATCAACAATAGCGAACTGTTTAATACATTAGAAATAAAGACAGGAACTTTGCCAGTGAATCACTGGCAAGCTCTTGCTTTTCTCCCCAAGAAAAATTAAAAGTGAAATATGTATTACCAGAAAAATTTTTTCGTCTTTACAAAGAGCTTGCATAAGTACACCATGCAGTATTGCCAGGAACCCAAATGCTTCTCCTACCCCCCAAGTAATTGTGCAAAAAGCAAATAAATAAAGCTTCTAAGACACACAAGAAAACTTGAATTCCAGCCCTCAGACAACTCATCCACATGGGATTCAGTTCTCAATAACGTATGCCAGGCACATGCATGTGAATATTGCAGAGTTTTGTGATTTCCTGAGGACAGGAGATAAAAGGCAAAAATTATGTCAAAATACCATTGGAGAAGCCCTCATGAAAATAAACAGGCTGCTCTGAATTCCATCACTATTAATAGAGAGAAGAAAAAGACTGATGAAAAGTATGTTCCAGATTGAAGCTGCAAAAGATCAGTTAGAGAAAAAGCTGAATGTTATTGACAGCTTTGCCCAGGAACGTGAGATGGCAAACACAAAAGAGTGCGTGATATCCCCCCCAAACTTCAAGTTGCAACCACAGTGACTCAATCACCACTGACATGGAAATGAAGGACAAAGAATACTTTAAGCAGACCTTTTAATTCATTATGTTGAATAGATATTACTTGACTCAAAATTCATTTTTATCATCATAAAGGTAGAATTTTATATTAATCATGAGCAAATATCACCTTAGAGGATTTCAAAGTGACTGCCAACAAGCAGAGACTTAGAGAGCACACATCATTATACCCGTGCCATTTTCTCTCAGCAACTGTGTAAAGGCATCTTTGAAACAATGATGTATCTCCTTAGCTGAACCTGGGAAAGGAATCTACCCAAGGATGGGGAAATTCAAAATTTCCTCAGCAGGTTTAAACTACAACAACAATCAGAATGAAAGCTTGCTGTTGCCTGTTCCAAGGCAATCCTGGCACTAAGCAAAGCCCACAACACTGTCAAGAACAGGCTTCCAATGCAACTTGGGTTTTGTCCTACTCTTCCATTGACCGTATTTTCCACATCCTTTAAACAAATGGAAGAACAGCAGGTATCATGTGACCATTTCATATTGGCTCTCAGAAAGTCTTTGACAGGGCAGACAGAGACTTCACATGGCAGATGTCTGACACCAGAGCAGTCACCACAGGTCACAAGGAAGGTCCATCCAGCCCAATGTCCTGGCTCCAACAGCAGCCAACAAGAGATGTTTAGGGAAAGATCACAGGTATGGAGCATGCATAGCGTGATTTATCCCCCCCCAGGGTGTCCTACTCTCATTTCCCACCCCAAACATTTAAGATTTAAGGTTTCACTGAGCCAGAAAACCACCCTCTCATTTAATTGCCGTCAGTGGATTTTAATTTTCCTTGACTACCTACTCACTTTGTGAGTTCTCATAAAATTGTCATCTACATCCCTTGGCAACGCAATTCACAGATCAACTGTGTCGAAAAAAATTAACCTCTTTTACATTTTGAGGCAACCTCCTGTTAATTACGCTTGATGGTCTTCAGTTCTCACATTGACAAGAGAACGGTATGACCTTCAGACATTCAGCTCTCCCATTGCCTCCTGTGATTTCACAGACCTCTCCTATATTCCCCATTTCTCTCTTTCAGGCTGGAGATTTGTGATAATCTAGAAATATTTAGTTATCTAAATCTAGAGGAACTATCCAGACACCTAGAAATGTTCAGTGCTACTACTGTGTAACAAGACCAAATGTTTTTCCTTCCCTATGCTGGAACCAATATACTCACTCCTTAGGAGGAATTGGCCTTTCTCATGGCAACTGCAGTTCCCGGCTTGGAACAGTGACCCGGTCTTATCTAACAACATTTATCTCCTGAGTGATAAATAGGATGCAACAGCATACCAACAGCCTAGCTTGAACCAGCCAGCAGCAAACAAAATCTTAAAATCAGAGGGAAAAGAAGTCAGTTTATCCTCAAAGGACCTCCCAGAAGCAGGATTCTTGAGATTTTCTGATGCATTTACTTAGATTTTCAGCAGTTTTCCTAAATCTGGTAGCTTCACCCACTGTGGATAGCACTTTTGGGGTTTTTTTTCTCCACTATCAGCAGTGGAATTACAGCACTAAGCTGCAGCTCTTTAGCAGTAGTGCACTAAGCAGAGGTCAGAGTGTTAAAGGAAAGGTAAACCCAGCCAACAGCAGTGAAATAGCTTTTATCACGAATGTCTGCTGCAGATGTGCAGAATAAAGTGGTTAGGCACAACAAAAACTGCTCAGATCTTACAGTGCACAGGTCCACATGCAGCTGTACGAGCAGCAGGGAAAGGAAGAATCGCCTTGGGTGTATCCTTGGGCAAAAGGGTCTCTGAACAAACCCTGTTATAGGCAAACCCCGAGTGAAAACCAGCCTAGTGTCACGCCTCCAATGTAAAAGTAAAGACACCAATGATTTTATACTGGAACAGGTTGAGAAAATAAAAAGCATTTGTCCATTTTAGGACTGCCTGGCAGGGAGAAGCTCTGCATCCTACATCTGGCAGGTGAGATATATGTCAGGATGACCAGGGGGGTGGTGGGCTAGAGCTCAGCAGGAGCATCAGAACCAAACTGATCTCAAGTAAGACAATCCCTTCACTATCAGCAAGGGTCTTACATGTTGCCTGAACTTTCTGTGTTGCCAGAGCCTCCTTATTACAGCTTTTGGGTTTTGAGATGTCTCAATCCTGTGTCCAATCTCATGACAGTGTAAATGATATTGTAATAAAAAGGGTCTCAGCTGTTCACATGGCCAAAGAAAAGGCCTAATTTTATTTATCTGTAAAGTGTTAAATATAATCCTAAAAACTCCCACCTTTTTGCCTTTGAATTGGACCATTACTGTTACTTTGACTTCTGTTTCCTGGTATAGCATTAGGAAAGCAAAGAGAGCCAATTTTGAAACATTTTCTATTGCAAACTTATATAACTTCACAAAATAATATTGCTAGACAACTTTAGTTTACAGATCTGTAAGCTTTTAAGTAGCAGTCCAAAATTATTGTCTCCCAATATTGCCTGACTTTGGAGGAGCCTTGCCAGTTTCTATCAGCCAGGAAATCTGTTCCTTGGGCTCATTCACAGAACATTCTGAGCATCTTTGGCAAAACATTTGGCTTGAGGAAGAAAAGAAGCAGCCACTCTGAAATAAACTCAGAAATAAGTATATAGGCAGCAGTAAGCAAAATTCTATGGCAAATTCATTTTCATGGGGATGAACCAGTACCAAAATGTCTACAACCTAGCATTTCAACATCCTCATGCCCCTAACACAAAGCAAAATAGAGAGTCTTGTTTTCTCATCCCCAGGTCCTCTGTTCCACCTGCCCTTTCACACCAGAGCTTTCAGCATCTCTATGCACACACATCCCCCCACTTAGAATTTAGCTTCAGTTCTCCCTCCCTCTGGCTCCTCCTGCCCTTATAGAAGGTCAGAGAGCAATCAGTCTGGTCTCCAGGAGGTCCAAGGAGCATTACCCACAAGAAAACAAGCTGACCTCACTCTAACACTATCACAAAGCACAAAATAAAGTCATCAGAGATGCCTCTTTGTTGGTTTGCTTTACTAATTACCGCACACAGCTGTGGAGAAATCCACCACGGTTAAGGAGTTTTGTTGGCTCATGTATTTCAGCTGTAAACCATTAGCTGATCAGGAGTATTTACTTATCATTAGGATCAGGAGTATTTACTTATCATTAGCACCAATTAAATAATAACCTTAAGGAGCTCTTAGTGACACACACACAAAACAAAATTTGAAGGGATTTCACCTGCTCTATATCACTTCTCACCTTCCAAAAACAATGTGGCTTTAGTGACTCCTCTTCAGTGAGGCTCTTTGCTGCCCACTGCCAGTTACGCTCTGTTTTTTTTACAGATGCCCCATGCAAAGAGAAGGATTATTTCTTTCTCAGACAAAACGAGATGTAAAGCCCTGGGCAGAGCTGTTTCACAGGTTATCTGCACAGCAGCAGTCCCTCCCAGAACTCCCCATCAGCCCTCTCCATCCCCAAGGGTGACACCTCCCTCACCCCGTCCCTCGGCAGTGGGGGGGCTTTGGGCACAGCCTCGTTGCCTGCGGCCTCTTTCCTGCCTTGTGGAAGGAAAAAAAAAAATCACGGAATAGAGTCGAGCCTCCTTTTGTTTGCCTCCCCCAGCATCCCTGAGTCACTGTGGAGGGTGCGTGGTGACACACTGAGCCCCAGCACCGCAGCCGGAGCGCGGATTGCGCACGAGCGGCGGGAGGAGCCCCTACAAACAAGTCATGGTTGTTTTCCTTGAATTACAGCGTGAATCCATGAATTACAATGTGATCCTCACAAAAGCAACATAAAGCACGCTCTCCACCTCTCTGTTCTAAGCCCACGTTTTCTCCAGGTTACCAAATCCACGCCATCACCCAGCCTGTCAGCAGTGTCCCCAGGCCATTCGCCAGTTGTGCTCAGCACTTCCCACAGCGATGCTGCTGGACCCTTGCTCTGCTGTGCCTGTGTCACTGTTCTCCAGCAGAGTGATGCTGGGGGATCACACGACAGCAACACCTCACAGAGACCTCTGGTGAAGAGTCATGTACCAGAGGGTTTGCCACCCACACAAGGTATAAACACAGCCTCATCATCCTGCATTCACAAAGTTCATCTGGAAACCCTGAAACAACTCTCAGAAAAACATGTGTGCCTCACACTTTCTTTAGATACTATAAAAATAAGTAAAATGTTTATGTGGTATCTGCTTTCGGCTTCTGATAGCCTGTTTCTCCAGCACAGATAGAAAAAATAAAGGGAGCTCTGTAGGGAAGAGATTGCACTGAGTAATATTTCTAAATCACTGATCAGTGAGGGAAATAAAGGGCCTTAGAGCTTGTTGCTCACTGAAAGCAAACAAACAAACAAGAAAAGATTGTTGATTTTATTGGGACTCCTCTAGGCAGAGCATTTACCTAAAGTACAATATATTTTTATTGTACCACTGGGAGCTGGATGCAAATATTTATAAATCTTCCTTTGAGGAGGTTAGCACTCAGCTGTTTTAAATAGCTTTGTGTGCTATGAAAATCTTTAAACCAGACATCCCTCACATTTAAAAGATGCCTGCAGAGAGGCACAGGCCCGTGTTTGGAAAACACTACATGTCCTCATGGATGAAGCCACCCTCCCCCACAGAAGGCTGAGGCTGAATTACCCTGCAGCAGACCCTCAGTGATGGTGTGTGGATGAGGACCCACTGGGTCTGGACCAGCCCTGAAAGGGCAGAGCAGAGCTGGGTATCAGTGGAATCCCCTGGGGCAGGCTGGGGGAAGCAGCTTCAAGGATACTGCAGCTGGCGGGGTTAGCTGGTGGCCACTCTAACAGGAACAGAGTTCATTTGTTTAAAACTCATTCAGGTTTCTCTGCACTCACCATGCTGTCTTTGGAACTGCAAAGCCAGCACACTGTTGGTAACATGCAGCTGTGCTAATGCAGTGGCAGACCCAGGCTGTAAGTGAGGTAAGGAGTGCAGGAAGGTGTTATCTTATAACAGCTGATATGTTGGAAGAACTGGACAAACTGTGACCCAGAAAGAGTTTGGATACCCTACAACTTGTCTTTTTTGCAGTTGTGTTAATTTATCGTCAAGGATGGAGCCTGCATAGGCTGTGGAGAGCACACAGGGCTGGCATGCAACCTGCTTGGTGCTGCTTAGCTGCACTGAACTGAAATCAGAGTCACTGGGGCACTACAGCTCACTGTTCAGGCCACACAGTAATTAACGGGTGTCTTTTGAAACAGTTTTCTCCTGTACATTGAAGGAAATATTCTTTGTCTCTTCCAGTACAGAAATTAGGGGCAGAAATTGAAGCCTGCTTCATAGTGAGGCCCAGCTTCTTAACAAGCAAAAGCAAGTTGTTCTTCAGAGAGCAGATGGCCTTATGGGACCCCTTCCTGATGATGTTTTGCATGCTAAAAGTCTGCATGCATTCAGGAGGAAGCTGGAGAAGTTCCTGAAAAGGAACCTACAGAATGTTGCTACATGCACACTGCAAACCAAAAATGTTTAGCTCAGGAAGCCCTGAGCTGAAAATGGTTGGAGGCTGGAGAAGTATCTGATGTATCTGTTTTCTTCTTGCTTTTCTCTGCACACCCATTTATGATGCCCTTCAGAGACAGGGTGCTGGGCTGGAGGGACCTATGGCCAGGACTGGTATTGCCAGATTTGTGGTCTTTTAAAGCAAGCCACCCTGATCCAAGTCATCTTTACACCAGTATGACAGTGTCTGTACATTGGGACAAAAATAAACTACGTGGGACCCATGAAAAGGAAGAGCTGAAGGATGCAGGAATCTAAAACAAGAAGTGAGAAGAGAAGCCAGCTCCCAGGAGCAGCCATGCCACAGAATGCAAAGTTTTCTCTGGATGATGCCCTGGCCTTTACCTTTCTTCCCTGGGCCCTGGTGGGGACAACTGCCGCTCATCAGCTCCTGGAACAGGATGGTCACAGTCCCCTCTCCAGCCCAGAAGGAAAGCCATCTGCAGGGACATAAAAATACAGAAAGAAAAGGAGCAATTCCATTTTGGTCCAGTGTCTCACCCCACCTGCTCCTCACAGGCAACCCTTTTTCTTTGCACTGAGCATTTTGTACATGTTTGTCTGGGACAACCTGCCCAGGGTGGAGGAGCAGAGGGCACTCCACAGTCTGGAGTCCAACCATACAGCTAACCCTCAGCCATAAACATGGGCAAAATAAAGTATCAGGCTGTTTTCTCTCTTTTTTTTTTTTTTCCTTTTTTTTTTTTCTTTTTCTTTTTCCCCCCATCTTTTGAAAATGGCAACAAGAAGTATTTTCTACTTCTTCTGTTCCCTGTGTTGCTGCTGATTCCACTGACCTCTCCATACCTTGGCTCTCCAGGGTAGCACATGCCCCATTTGGAGGCACTAAAGGGAGAATCACTTGGCCAGCATCGCTCTGAGGATGTCTGTCCTGCCCAGGAAGGCTCAGCAGGAGCACTGGAACCTCCTGTCCTGTTCCCATGGGCAGGGAAGCCTCAGAAGCTGGAGTTACTGGGAGTTACTGATGGCCATGTTCAGCAGCAGACCAGTGGTCCCAGCATGGGCACATTTGAAACACTTTGACCTTTCAGGAAATAGAATTAATAATAACAGTGATAAAATGTAAATCAGCATGTGGACATGTCCAAATACTGCTGGCCTGAAGGATGTAAGGTAGGAAGCCAGCAAATGTGTGTGTCAGAGTAGCACAGGTCTGTCCCTGCACCACAGTGAGTCTCACCAAGGCCACCGAGCATGAGCGAAGTATGAAATCCAGGTGACAATAGGCAGTCAGTCACAATAAAACATTTTCCTGGGGGCTGTTATGATGCCTAGAGAGGCTACCTAGAACAGAGGCTAGAGAGTGTTAAAGGAATGAAGTAGGTATTTATTAAAAGGCCTTCAAAGGATACACCTTGGGCAGTGCAGGAGCCCGGCCATGGCCACAACAAGGATGGGCAGCATGTCACAAGTTTTCACACTTTCGTAAGTTTTGGTCCTTTTATATTGGGGTTAATTGTCCAATTACAGCTTCAGGTTATGAAATCCCATCCTCCCAGTTTGTTCTCCTCAATTCATTGTTGTTTATACTTTTTGGGCCTGAAGCTGCAACAGTGTCCTTGGGTCTTGGGCTGGAAAAGGATAATTTTGTCTAACTAACTGTGAAGAGAACTTGCTAACACTTTATATGAAGTTCAGAGTTATACACTAATGCAGTACAGAATCTGGAAAATATGAAAGCTAAAACTTAAGGCATCGGTTGACATTATTATTCTAGATCAAGAAGCAAATCCTACATGTTAGTTACTTAGCAGATGAAGTTACCATGCCAACTCATATGCTACCTTTTTTTTTAATTATTATTATTGCAAGAGTAGGCAGCACTCCCTTGAGATTTCACAAAAGGGGAGGAAAAATGTCAAAGTGCCAAGAATATAATGGAATTTCTAGCCTCAGCCCTATTTTCCATAGATCTGTTTTTCAGCTTACATCCTGCTCCTTCTCATGGCAGCAGCAAGGCTAAGCCAAGAGACTCTCTGAATGGTAATTTAGTGGCCAGCCCACGATATTGTGGTGCTACACTCCAGTAATCCGCAGTTCTCCACCCCCGCTTAACACAATTTTCAGGGAACTAATGCAAGGAGCTGGTGCCAAATGATTGCACAGCCTTCCCCCAACCTCTCCTTGACTTCTCTGCATTTCTTTCTTTGTTCACTGCTTCTCGTTGCTTTCCCATCTGTCTTCATTCCTCTGCTAAAAGGATTTTTATTTCTGACAGCTATTTTCATTTTTTTCCTCTGTTGTCTTTACTTGTTTTCCTTCACAAAATGTATTATATTCCTGTCTCTCCCCCCCACTCAGTACTGCCTCTTCTGCTCTCCATCATCTCTGGGGCCCCCTTGCAGAGTGTGGACCCTCCAGGGGAGCAGATGTGGGGGCCACCACTGTGATGCTGGGAAGCAGGGAATTAGCTGTCCGTACCAGTAACAATTTCAAATATGCACTAGTTCAGCCTGAATATGAGAAAGCCTTTGCCTAACAGACCCGGTGTGTTAAATCTTCCTGCAAGTAGAATGAAAAGTCTCCCTAGATTTAGTGCACTTTGCTTTCTGTCTTGGGATTAAAAACCACTCAATTCCAAAAAGCATGGGTGCTGTAGCCTCTCCCAGGGAAAATCCAGTGATGGAGGATGTGTGCAAGGAGAGGGGCTGCAGGGAGGAGGTTGGGGGCAGGATGTGACTGCCAGCTTCCTACACCTCTTTGGGAACCTGCGTGGGATTGGTGTGTTGAGGCACAACAAGACTCTTGAGTGTCTACAAAAGAGGCGGATGGAGCGGAGCGCAGCCTGTGCTGGCGGTGCCTGCTGGCACAGCCGGGCGTCCTTGGCACTGCGCTCCGCTGGATCAGCGCTGGATCCACTCGTGCCCGGCGGCAGCTTGAGTCAACATTGCCGTGTGTTTGCTCGACACGCCGCGGCGATGGGGAGGATTCCTGGCAGGTGCTGTGCAGCTGCTGGGGGGACGTGGGAGGGGTCTGGGAACTCGCTATTCTTGCGGCAGATCTGGGCAGGGTGACACCAATCAGCACCGTCAGATCTTGGTCCTGACCTACATCATCCGTTGTTGTAAAAAGACATTGAACCCAGGGCTCGCCTTTGCCAAGAGTCAGCTCCACCTCCTAAGAAGCAGAAGCACTGCACCTGCACTAGTTTCACACCCTATTTTCTTTAAGATATCTATGTGAACCAGAAAAACAGGGCCCAGACCTTTGTCCCAAGTAATGGTTCTTTCATGACTCGTTTTGCATGGCTTTTTCCTGCTTATCTGTCCACAGCCCGGGTCAGTGAAGTTCAAGGACCTGATATGGGCTGTGACTCAGCAGCTGGCTTGTGACCAGAACCAAACAGGATGCAGTAATTTGTCCTGGTCAACATCCACTGCCAAGTCCTGTTTTTTATCTTACTGAGAGATCTTGGCTATTGACCATTGTATTCAAATGCTGTCAGGTGCACTGGCCATGAGAGATGCTCCTCAGTTGTTGACAGACAACACAGCAGGTAAATATGAATAATTACTCCAGTTCTAACTTTCTACAATGTATTCTGATGCTTGGCTTTTCAATGTCAGGTTTTACACATCTATTTGACTTTTTCTGTTGCCACTGGACTCCACAACATGTGGAAGCCTGACTCAGTAATCTGTAACAGGACTTCCCTAAAGTGCCCAGTGTCTGGCAGCTGTGCTCCCACCAAAGCTGCTGGGCATGAGGCAAATCCATACTAATTTCCTGCCACCTGCTCCTCAAAGATACAAAAATACTTTGGAAGTATCAAGCTGAAGCAGAAGCAGTCCTTAGACTTCGGAGAGGCTGCTCACAGGGATGAGGACTACCCTCATGTATCAGTGCTGATATAGGCTTGGAGAGATTGGAGGCTGTGGATTCAACAAATTACACCGGTGCAATTACTGGTTTGCACATAATGACCTGAGTCATGGCTTGTGGGGGAGATTATTTTCATCTCAGTGCAGTGCTGTAGCACTGTGGGTTGTACAAGGTGATGCAGCGTGTAGTAAATCTGAAACCAAACTGCACTTGCACTGAGTAACTCAGAGCCCACAACTGCAGCTTGAGTGGAGTGTGAATTGTGTGTCACAATATGATGGTGAAAGAAAGAACAAAAGCCTAATAGGGAGGGAACAGAGAAACTAAGTAAGGAAAATCAAAAAGGTTTGCTGGTTATATTCTTTCAATCTGATAAAAGTCAATAATATATTAGAGGCAAGTGTTTAATAGGTCAAAGAAGAGGAGATGACTGGCATTCCTCTGCAATGTGGAACAAAGATAATCACCATGAGGCCAGATTTTCTAAACATCAGTCTAGCAGATGAGGCCAGAGAGGCAATTAAAATGCAGAAGACAAAATGTGCCATAGCCACGGAAGCAATACAAATTTGGCTTTGTTGTTTATCCTTTGATTTTTCAGCAGGTTGGGGAAGGTATTTGTGCTGTGACTTAAAATGTGATTTACTGCTCCCGTTGCTATTTTGCAATCATAGAGAGGGAGGATTTACACACCTTAGTGTCATCTTCTCTCATCCTCATTCACACCTTCCAAGAAAATGTGTCTCAAAAGGCTGATTAGGAAACAATGCAGAAGAGTCAATGACCTTGGAGTCTGGTTAATTTAAACACATCTATGTTTGCTGTTCTGGAGAACTGCTAGATATGGACCAAAATCCAAATTCCTGCGTGAGAGAGGACTGAAGCCTGACTCAGAGCAAAGCTCTGTGGTTCCAGCATGCCTGCCAGGCACTGCCCTGGGAGGATGGTGCCAGTATTCCTTTTGAAGACAACAAAGCAGTCCCTGGTGCAAGGCCAGGCAGCCACCTCTGGTTGGGCAACTTTGTACCTATCTGGGTGAGTGTCTGGCTGCCAAGGTGTGCTTGCATGATGGGGGGACACCAAAGAGGACAACAGGTATCACCTGCTGCCTCCTTCTGGCCAGTTCTAACCATAGAATGAAAGTAAAAAGTGGAGAGGGGCAGGAAAGATCAGGCAAGATTTTGTGTAAAACACTTTATAAAAAAACCAAACCAGAACAATAAAACAAAACATTGAAAAATTTAACATTTAGTTGAATCATAAATTGATTTCTCCCTTTCCCCCATCAGATTCCTCAGTGTGGCTGCTGGTCTGAGAAATCAGGCAAGAGAGATGTCCCCCAGCATGGCATCGGCCTGCATTGGGTGCTGCAGCTCCCTCTGGGCCTGCCCAGCTCCAGGGTGTCCATCTGCACGGTCAAGGCAGAGCTCTGCAGTGCTGCTCAGTGTGTGGAACAAGTGTTTGAAGCAGCTGGGTGCTCAGGAAGGAGCTGCTGCTTCCCTGCAGGGAGAAAGGAAAAAGTCTCCCTCTGGGAAGGGATGCTGTTGACAGCCACCAGGAGCCAGGAACTCATGTAGGGCCCCATAAAAACAGACAGAGAGCTGAACTCACTCCTCTATGATGAGCTCAAAATTATTTTTAAAATTGTTCTTTCTTTCTTGTAGTGGCAGTGGAAAAGCTACATGACACTGGAAGCATTGAGAAACAGCCAAGAGTCCCAGGCTCTGGGCTGGGGACTCCATCTCTGGGGTGGTATGGGTGCTGTGCCCACAGCAACGTGCTCAGCAGGGACACAGGCACCACTGCAAACTGCTGGGCTGGCTCCAGGACAGTGCCCAGGCAGCAGGAACAGAGCTCCCTGGAGAGCCCAGCTCCATGGTGGCACAGCTGAGACAGCTGCACTGACACAGCACTGAGAGCTCCATCTTTCAGCTTTCCAACTCTTACCAGACTTTCCAGCACACCCTTGGCTCTACAGAGGTGAGTTTGGCTCAGTCCTAGGAGGAACGTGAACTGGAGTTTTCTGCATACCAAGGCTGTGCTGTGACTTGTAGGGCATGTCGTGTCCTCAAAACAGTGTCAGTAGCATCAGGTCAAATTAAACTACATCTGCTGGTGAAAGAGGAGAGAGGTTGGCAGGTTTGCCCAGCTAGGAGGTGGTGCACATGATGCCAATTGTTCAATCTTATCTGTGCCACAGCGTGTTTGATGCTGCAGGAACCTCACAAACATTGCTTGGAGGAATTTTCGGTGAGCTCGGGAACAAAGCCACGGCTGTGCTGCCTTGAAGTTTGACCCCACCTCAGCAGAGGGGCTCAGAGTGGTCCAAGGCACTGTTGGCATGAGAACTAGGAGAGCAGTAGGGTCTGGACCGTCAGGTCCCTGAGGAACGTGGGTCTCTGCAATCTCTATCTTTTACTCTTGTGCCTCTGCAAGTGCTGCATTTCATTCCTTTTCCACAGAGAAAAGTTGAATCTTAAGTTTGTGTAGTGGTATGCTTCCATTCCTGCAAGATTTATTGGGCAAAGTCAGACTGACTTTCAGTGACATTCAGACTCAGAAGCAGAAGATGTCTCATGAACACTATTCAGAGAGTAAAATAAAAATTATTTTGTGCTTTAATCCTCACCCTGCTGCCTCTGCAGCATCGCAGAAGGAAAGAAGCAGAAAGAAACACTACAGGAGGGTGAAACGTTCACTGCAAGAGTTGGAATGAAGGGAGATGGGATATCCTGGGGTCCTTTGCTGTCCCCTGCATAGACACACATGTGTGAACACAGCCATCTCTCTGCAAACACATGCAGACAGGTTACAACTACAGCATACATTTGTGTGATGTAGTGGCATGTGGAGGTAGGGACACACTGTAAATCTGAAGCCTTTGTTTCCCAAGTTGGAAGAAAGTCGATTTTGTCTCCCCAGGTCCAACACTGCCTCACTGATTTTTGATGCTGAAGCAGATAGAGGCAATTAAGCAGATCTTTTACTTTCAGGTTCTGTCTGCAGTATTGTGAGATTTTTGCAAGAGCACCCTGGGAGCCGGGACACCCACACATCCCTGTGGGAGCTCTGCCCTCCCAGCGGCACGAACCCCGCGGCAGAGGGAGCGCACCCCCAGGCAGCTTCTCCTTGTTTCACCCTGGATAAACCCCAGCTTCCCGCTGACATACTCACACAGGCAGCCCAGCACTGCAGAATTACATCTGCTCCACTTGCCTTCTTGTTTTTTCCCCTGGGGAAATGGGATGTACAGGCTTTCTTAAAGGGCCGCACGGCACATGAGATGTGAGCCGGAGTCCGGTTTGGTGTGACATTCTGCGACCCTGCGGGGCTCATCGGGGGGGAATCGCTGCCGCCGGTCCCGGTGCCGGAGGAAGGGCAGGCACGGCTGGGATGTGCAGAGGGGCGGCTGAGCGGTTTGCAGGGTGCTTGCCATGGCAGTGATGCCGGAGGAACCGGGCTGCTGCCGCCCAGCGGGAACTGATGGGTGGGAGCCCGTGGGCCAAGGGTGGCCCTGAAGCACGGCCGGGGAGGGCAGTGCAAGTGGCCACGTTCCCCACAAGCAGCCGGCCCCTGTTTGGCAGCAGGATGCCCCATGGTCCCAAAAAGCCAGTCCCCACGGGGGTGCCTGCATATGAGTGGGCTTCCCCTGTGCTCCTGCAGCCAGAACTCGATGGAGACACAGGGTCTGGCTGGCACTGGCAGCCTCTCCAGTGGCACATGTGCTGCCATACACTGCCCTTGCACCCATTTCGGCAGGATCCACAAGGAGGGGAACACCATCCAAGAGCACATATGAGCAATGCTCAGTGCTCCTGTCACTGCTGTAAACCAAGTAAGACCCTACAAAAAAGATGACGTTTTTGCAGCAGCACCTGTTATGCTGCTGCAATTATGGATCCATTATAGGCCCCCACACCAAATGGTTTCAAAACATGGCTATATAAATCCCCTTGGACTGGGGAAGAAAAAACTGCCAGTGAACTGGCCCACTTGAAAGGACAAGCAGTATTGATGGACACCTGTCAGGGCAGAGTGATTTGGGGCTACTCAAATTATACACCTGCATCCCTTGACTGCCACGAAGACATGCAGTTTCCCACCTATCTCCTTGGCAGCTGTCCACACTCCTGCTGCTCCAGGGGATTTTGGCACTGTTTTCTACTGGTCTCCAGTTTTCCAGAGGGATTATGCATTTATTAAAACAAAGGACAGCTCCTAGGACTGGTTTGCAATAGCATCATTAGACAGATTCCAGTCAGCCAGAAGAGGTGCCCAGTTTTTTGCAGCAGCAGGAGCAAGGGTTTGCAAACACTCTAATAACTGGTTAGGAGCTACTGCCTTCGTTGGCTTAATAACCAGCTAGGGCTTAACCAGTTCATTCTGAACAAAACAACATCATGATTTCTGCACCAGCTGGTTCCACCCACCCCACCATCACACAGAAATGATGCCCAGCTCTCTCCACATGATGGGAAATATTCTGAGGGTCAGACTGGTGGACTGCACATGAAATAGTCTGGAGCATATCAACCAAAAAGAGTGACTGGGCTCTGATGCTCTGTGAGTGTGGCTTGGCTATAAAACCTTCAGCTGCCTCACAGAGATGAGGCCCCTCTGCCGTCACTGACCACCCACCCTCACAGGGGCAGCTCCTTAAGCGAATTATCTCTACAATGATGAGCTCCTGCGAGCATTCATTAGCACAATATATTTGAGCAGTTTCAGCAGATTTATGAGTTTAGGATTTATGGAGTCATTGATATGTGAATTAAGCACTGACTGACTGACTGACTGACTGAGACTAACTCTTCAAAAGGAGTCATTATAATCTCTATAGAAATATAATGATTATAGTGACAACATCTTCAATGAAACTTCAAAAACACTAATTTAAAAAAATGGGACAGAAGTATATATTAAAATAAAGCACTAGTTCTCAGTTTTTCCCATCCACCAAACGTAAAGAAAATTCAGATTTCCCGAAGTCAGGCTTCATCCAGGGAGATATTCAGTAAAAGTTGCTTCCCACTCTCCTGGGGCATTGCTATGGGCACCAAAGCTCACACTGGTGCGGACAAGAAAAAGGTGTGATACAAGAGCCCTTCAGCACTGGAAGAAAGCCAGGGACTCAGTGTTACACAGATAAGAATCAGCCTGCACCTTTCCTCCCTCTATCAAACCAAGCCTGGGATTAGCCTGGAGAAATTTCAGCCAAAACCAAAGAGGTTTCTCCCAAGGCTTCATTGGGTTTTCTCAAGGTCCTTGTGCTCTAGAATGTCCTGCAGCAACGCGGCAAACAAATGTTAACCTGGCTTTGGTAAAGTTTTTGAGCACTGTAGAGTGGAAATTTTGGCGCAGTAAAGCAAAACCCTGCTAAGGAGAAGCACAAGCTCCTGCTCTATGCAACCTCCCCATCATCTGCAGCACAGGCAGTGCTGAGCTCCCAGCTCAGTCCTTGGCCTCAATGACACATTTTCAACAGCGGACACCTAGCATGCTGCAGGCAGGTGCCTTGGCTCCAGAAGTGGTCTGCTCTTAGTCACCTAGTTTAAATGACAAAGTACTTGAATTGCTCAGCAGGGCTTTATTCCTGCTCAAAAGGCTGCTATCCACCAGGAACAATCAGCCCTAGCCAGCTCCAAGAGGAAATTCTCACTGTTAAGTTCGATGCCCCACCTCCAGGAGATGGGGCTGGTTACCCCCTGCTCTTTTGGACATCAGACTCCATCCCACTGAAGCCAGTGGAGTCACGCCCCAGTGAAAAGCTGTGGCAGCAGGCTGGTGTTTTCACAAAGCATAGGGTGAATTAAGAGCAGAAGCACAATCACATAGATAATCCATTGTCAGTGTCATGCACTAAGAACTTCTGCTCTTTGAGTTCTGGTTTGGCAGCTCCTGTGATGAGAGGGATGAGTGCACCCTGCTCAGTAGGACACAGCAGCTTCCTCCTGAAGCCAGTGAGCTGTGACATTTCAGTCTCGAGGCTGGGGTGATGGACTCCACCCTGGCCTTGCTGATGCTCACTGCAACCTAATGGGCTATGGAACGCACAACCTGCACAGCCAGTTTTTTGCAATTACCTTGCATCTACTCATGAGCTCACAGCAATCACAAACAAGCAGAAGGAAATGCTCAGCAGGCACCACCACAATGCATGCCTGATGCACCAGCTGAGCATCCCCAGGAGCAGAGCTGCTGCCAGGCTGGGGGAGCACACAGGCACTGCCTCAGCCCTGGCTGTACCACACAGCTCTGGGGCCAGTGGGGGCTGGTCTGTGCCTGCTGGCAAAATGTGCTTGTGGGGCTGTTGCAGCAAGAATTAGGAGAGTGGGGAAGCCTGTCTCCCAGCCCTGCCATCCCTGTTGGGCTTACATGAGTCCTGGCATGCTTCAGCACAGCTGGCATAGCATACTGGGGCTGGTGGCTTGCTGAAAGTGTTAAAATAATTTCATTGCAAAAGAAGAAAACCAGTGTGAGAGATCCTGCTCAAACAGGTCTGTTCCAGACTTTTTGGAGAGGAGAGTAAGGAAAACTTTGATGTTTATCCTTCAAAAGCACTTAGGATGGACTTCTACAGCAGTGGCAGCTCTTATGGAAAATCCTCCTGGGCCACTTTTCTGCAACAAAATGAGCACTTGTGATTTTGTTCCCTGGTCTGATATATACTAGTTCAAGTGGTCTCCTCCCATGGCTACACAGGAACAGTGTAGGACACCATCCTTAGGTCTGGAGCACATCCTCTCCCAGATGTGGTAACACTCTTGTGTTTTGCAGAAATGCACCTTCCGAATTCTTCCACTCAAACCTAGGGGCAAGCATCCCTTCTGTACAAGCCAACCTCCAAATCACAACCTGCTTCTTTCCTGCAAATGGACTTTTCAGCTTAAGGCTCAAGCCTCCCTCAACCTAAAAGCAGAAAGGAAAATATTTCAGGTGAAACAATATCTCTCATTTCCCTGCAAACCACTCCTCAGGAGGAAATGGCTGCATAGGCATGTGCAGCCTCTGAGCATGTCTTTGCCTCATCCATCATTGTCAATGCTGTTAGAAATATCAAACCTCTCTGCTGTAATAAATCACTGCAGCTCTGGGGTCTCCTCCATCCACACAGGCTGAGATTTCAAATGAAACCTGCAGAAAGGGAGTGGGTCACAGCACACCCCACCAGGGCTGTGCCAGTTGGGTTGCCGAGGCTGTGAGGGGGCATCCAGTGCAGCTTTCTGAATGTGCATCATAGCAGTATTCCCCTGGAGCCTCAGCAATGTGTTTTTCTCCTGGCCTTTGGAGCTGGTGAAAACCTTGGTGCTGTGGAGGGAATTGCAGGACCCCCCCAAACCACTCTCCCTGCCTCTCACCTCTGCCAAGGAGCACTGCACCTCTGGAGTCTTACACTGCTCCAGGGGGTTTATTGCAGGAAAAGAAATAAAAAAGAAGACAACAAATATGAGCAAAAGACACAGAGAAGACATGAGGGATCAAAACCCCAAACCAAATATTCCAAAGGGTCAGGAGGCAAAGCAGCAGTTGAAAGGCTCACAGAGGTTAGTGTGTAGGGACCTGTTAGACAGCAACACCCCTGCAGATTGTAATGCACCTACAACTTGACAGAACACTTTCCAAAAGTCATAATTGAAGAAAAATGGTAAACAACTGCAAAACCTAGTACATTTTAAAATACCCATGATCTTCTGTGGACAGATACCTAGAAACAACATTGCCCTGATGGCATTTCCTGGAACAGGAATGTTCCTTGAGAGCTGCTGCTAGGACAGAGCACCAGAAAGGGTTGCAGGGAGTGAGGTGGGATTCAGAGCTCCCTCAGGATTGTATTTATCAACATCCCAGCAGACCTTGGTGCTAGCTGGGTTTTAGAGTAGTTGACAGCCCCCAGAGAGGCCCAGATCAGACCCCATCCATGCTGGACCTGCTGCTTGGCAGCACCCCAGTCACAGTGAGCCTGTCTGTACAAACCCACACCATGTAAATATTTTGTGGATGAGGCAATTAAAACCTGGATGGAAAGAGGCTTAGTTGGACTTTGTGTCCAAAGGGGCTTTCCACCCCTCAACCTGTGCCTGAATAAACAGCTCATTCCTTTGTTCACATTGTCAACCTGCCAGGCAGCAGAAGCATTATCAGTAACGGTTTTCCCCAGCACAGTAGGGCAGTCTCTGGCTTACACAACTTTGAAGAGCCCAAGGACACAAATCTCAGCACTGCACTGCCTGGCTGAGGGAGGCTTCAGGAAGGACTCCCTCTGAACCATGGGGCAGCCACAAATGATGTTCTGCCCAGTCCCATATCTCCATCAGGCCAATTTCACACCAAGTCCATGCTGCCATGCTTCTCTGTTTAATATGATCATAATTATTCCCATCCCACACTTTCCATCTCCTGGACACACAGTCTATAATAGGGGTAGAGGAGACTGTTGTCTTCTGTTCTCTCCCTCTGTTCTCCTCTGCACAACACAAAGTCCAAATGTCATTTATTGCATCTATCCATCACCAACCCCTCTGATGTCCCTTATCACACAGACAGGTGACATGCTGGCAGCTCCTAAAGCAAAGAAGTGCACACTGCCCATGGCATGGTGGCACCTCCAATTTACCCCTCTTACTTTACACCAGGACCATGGACACCTGGCAGCCCGAGTTGCCTCTGTCTGGGCACTAAAGGAGCCCCAGGGTTAAATAATTTTACACAACTCAGTGACAAACCAAGGGACCATGTTTAATGTTGTTTAAACTTTCAAGGCCCCTTTTTTTGTGCTCTTTTGCTTTGAGTTCCCTCCAAGGTTCCCAAATGCTCTGAGAACAGAGGGATCCAGGGCTAGCAACCCTATGGAAATAAGTGCCCACAGGGCAAAGTGAGGATGTGAATATATAAATATTTAACCAGGGAACACATTACTCCCTGCCCCTCACCCATGTCTGGCAATCATTACTGGGACCAAGCCACCCGTGACCTGCAGAAACAAGGCAGAAGGGGCTGAAATGCAGCCATCCACACAGCAGCTCTGGGGCCCCTTTTGAACCCCCCCACCCAGATAATGTGGGGCTTCAGCCCATCAGGACAGGACCTCCTCCCAAAATCCTTCTTCCCCTCATTGCCCCAGGCCATCTCAAGGCAGCAGCTCACCCCATCGTAGAACCTCTGGTTGGAGGCCCCATCTCCACTTGTAGGGTAATAATTAACTGGTGGTTTTTTCCCCCACCTCTTCTTTTAAATGCTCAGACATAGTGAAAGTGAAACAGTGCTGAGTCTTTTCCAGAGATCATACAGGTGAAGGTGCTGGAGCTCTTGGGCAGGTGCGGACAGGCCTTTTTTCCCACTTCTAACAGCCCTTTTCAGAGGGTAAAGGAGGATGGAGAGCAGCACCATTCCCAGAGGGAGCCCCTCGGCCAGCACATGTGCAAGGGATGGTGCCCCAGTCAGCTGAGGTGGGTGAGCTGGCCCAGACCTCTGTCCTGCAGAGCTGCTCACCTGCCACTGTATCCGCACTGGATCTCCTGCGGCACGCAGCTGCTCTCAGTTTCGTGGATCACACCTGTGCTATCACAGCTTGCTGAAGAGGGGATCACTTCAGCCAGTACCAGGGTATGTATTCCTTTCCTTTCTCATGGGCTCACACCTTTCATTCCTTTTCCCTTTGCTCTCTCCATGTAGGTCACCCCTTTGACCATTGCTGCTGCTGTGCTCTGTCTGCAGAACCCCCATGCAGAGTCTGAGCTGAGATCTCAGCCTCTTTTCACTGAAATCCCTGGGCAGTGGGGTGCCCTCCTCTCCCTCCCACCCTCTGTATGGGCTCTGATGGGTGAGCTCCTGAGCAAGGCAGTGAATGGCTAAACACTTCCTCCCACGAGAGTGTGAGGCAGAGTCTGAGCCCCACTGGGGGAGCAGCTCAGCAAACCTATGGGAAGATGCCATCCCTGCAATTCACAGCCTGTAAAATAACCATGCACAAGGGATCAAAACTCTGACTGAGGAGGATGAGATCTACTTCCAGAGTCCCAATATGTGTATTGACTGCAATAATTTTTCAATCTCTGGCTTCTGTGGGCTAGACAGGCCCAAGACAGGCAGTTCCTGTGTCACAAGAATAGCTGTTTCTAATAATTTGAACTGTTCACTCAGCTGCCTTAAGCCTGCTCTGGAGAAACATGGCATCTTCCATCCTCAGGGCACTGCAATGTACAGTGGCAATGTACAGTGGAATGTGAACTGGCTGTATCAGCTGGTGGTCTGATGGGAATCCTTTGCAAGGGAGGAAAGGCAAAACCTCTCTCCTCCCTCTCCCCAAACACCAGGGCCAGCCCTCAGGGTGGGCAGAGGGGAGTTTGTCTGCAGCAGGGCAGGAACTGAGCAAGTGCAGAGTCTGTGACTGCAGCCCAGCAGCACTGACAGGAGCACTTCTGCCAAAATCTGGAATCGCCTGCAGCATCCCCTGCAGCTTGTGCAGAGACGTGTGTTTGACCTTGGAGATACCTATCCTTAGCATGATGGGATGCAGTGCTCTGAGGCAGGATGAGTGATGTGAACCCTTCCTGCCTTGTACTGCCTCCTGAGCTGTAACCATGATGATTCAGAGTGCAGAGATAGCTGTGGCTTTGGTGGAAGGGGCTAGAGTAGAGCTCAGCCATTTGCTGGGAACCACTCACCCCTGAGCAACCTCCAGCAGCAGCAGCAGCTCAGGGTTTGAGCAGGGCAGAAGTAGCAACAAAACCCAAAGTTGCCATATTCACATCAGAAAGTGGAAATAACCCAGTGAGATTCAGGAAAATTATTATTCCTGCATGGCTGGAAATCTACCTTGAAGAGTGGAAAGTAAAACCATATCTGGTTATCCACTGAAACAGTATATTTACACAGATTTCAACATCTCTGACATCTCATGATTCCTTGGTGCCGGAAAAATAGTTGCCACTTGACTGTTTTATGGAGTTAAGTGAAGCTTTCCATAGAATTAGGTACTGGCCAGTGTCTGCTCTCTGTGGGTAGAGATTATTTCAGCAGCTATAGGCTACATCTTATTCTGTCCTTGTATTTAGGCACAAGAAAGAAATGGGCCAGATTTTCAGTCCAGGACTGGCTTTGGAGACACAGTAATACCCTGCTAAGGACATCTCTAATTCTGCTGTTTTATTCTGCTGTCTAATTCTGCATTTTAGTGATTGTCATCAACCTCTTTGGTAAACCTCCCGTTGAAAGACATGATAAATAGAAATATGGAGTTAGACACAAGGAGTGTAACCTCAGAACCAGCCTCTCCAATGAACAGTCCAGAGAAGGAAAAGATGGAAGTCTCTTCTGAACTGAGCAGCCCAGATTCGCAGAGGAGGGACAGTGGGTTCTTTGAAAGAGGTATTAAAACAGTGTTAAGCATCCGGAAATCAAAACTAAGTCTGAAAAAAGAGAGAGGGAAGGAAGATACTGGCACTTGGAATGCGAAAAGACTTCTGCAAACACTCAGGAACTATGAGGAGAACAAACCCACAATTGATAATAGTGTGGAGAAGATTGTTGAAATATGCGAGCCCATTGAAGCAAAACCTCTTTCAGGTAAGACACAAAACCACCAATGCCATTTGCTTGGCAGGATAAATGTAACATTAATTTACAGTGTGCAAGGCATGGGCCCAACAGAGGTCATAAAGAACCGGGCATCCCTTCACAAGGGACAGGCAACTGCATCCCTTGCATGGACTTGTTGGGTGTTACCTGGCCCAGCCTGGGCAAGGCTCTGCCACTGAACATGCTGCTCTGTGGCCTCCCTTAGCCATATCAGCAGCCTACCTATCAACCTGTCAGTGTGACATTGCCTATCACACATATCAGTCACCAAGCTGCTGAGCACACTTTGGGAACTGCTGGTCTGACATACTTACAAGTGCAGTGTGCTATTGCCTGCGTTGCTGTCCTGGAAAATTTCTGCTCTTCAGCTCTCAGACTGATGGTCCTCCAACTGTGCTCTGTAGGGTGCTGCAAGGCCTAGAGGGGAAGAAAGATGGTTTGGCTATGATCTGGTTTGGAAGCTCCATTTTGGTTCCTAATCTTAGAGATCGCCTTGCAAAGAGACTTCCACAGATATTTTGCTCTCTTGCATTGACTTTCTGCCTGGCCTCACAACAGCAGTGCTGCAAGTATTTGATTTTTGTCTTCCTCAGGCTGGCTGCTCTCATGTGTTTTGCCAGCATAGATCTCAGACAAATTATAACAATTCCCTTTCCCCAGGTGTGAGCAGACTGCAATAACTTTGATCATGGTTTGAGCACTGCTGTCCTCCACCTTCTCAAGGCAGAGGTACTACAATGCATTCACCTGGAGACAGACTGTGGTGAAACAATATGACTCGGCCCTTCCTCAGTCTAAAGTTCTAGAAAGAAATTATCAGTGTGTTGCATAGGGTGCCACAGGGATCAGATGCACAGGCTGACACTGCCTCACTGCTGTAAGGTGCTCTACTGTGATGGGAAGTGATTTACTGCTTTACATTGATACATTGTGAGCTTGGTAAGCTGGATCTGAGCCCATCTCATAAACTTCGCTAGTCTGATCTCCAAGGGTCAGAGATGAGGAGTGGAAGAAAATGTTATCACTAGGTTTCTGATCTTCTGAAATAAACAAGCTGAGAAATTGCACAAATAAGGCCCATTCTCTGCCCAATAGCTTGTGTTTGGCCTGGACTAGAGCAGCTCTGTCAGAAACACATCCCATCCTGAGATAATATGGCAAGTGATGGAGATTCCACCACGTGCACCATTAAGCTGCATAATAGTTAATTGCCTTTCAATTGTCTTCCTTCAACCACCAGCTGGCTGATCTTGTATCGCTGAATTAAAGATCCATTTAGCACCCAACATCACCTCCCTGAATAATTATCATAGATGGTGATTAAATGGTGTTTTCTCACTTTGATAAACAAAACAGAATGTATTCCTCTAGTCTCTCACTGCAAGCATTTGTGTAAACACAGGTTTTATATTAATTTATCTGGAACAGACTAAGTTAATTGGTAGAATTTCCCACCCTTCTGAGTGCAGAAGCAACTATAGCACCATATAGGCACTCAAAGATCTATGTGTTCTGTGATGCATCAGTTTTTTGGTTATTTGGCATATTTCTGTCTTCATACAGATATTCTTACGCTACAAAGATTACTTGGTATATATGGCATGAAACCTGTGTGCAGACACGTCAAAGGGCAGAAATTATGTGCTATGAATTAGTCCTTCTTTGAGTGCTCTCCAATTTTTTCATATAATTTTGTATGTGTATGTCCAAAAAGCACCTGACTGTGGGCTCACATACCGGATGCTCTCTCAGGGCCCTGGTATCTCTGAGGACATGCTTGTGGGTAGGCTGGGACAGACATAACCATCGAGAGAGAGATCTGACCCAAGAGCTCAGGACACCCAAAGGTGTCTGTCCTGCTGTGCTCCCTCCCACTATCCCAGCCAGAGCCCTGGGCACTGTCCTGTCCTCTTGGGCAGCCTTTCAGATGCCCTTTCATCCAGAGATGCCTGAGCTGGGCTACACCACCATGGCCAACACAGCAGCAGAGCTGTGCTGAGCACAGCGGTATGCAGGGAAGCAAGGACACCCATGCTAAGGGAAATCCTGCTGGTAAGGTATATCCTGAACCATTTCTGCTGCCTGTTCCACCCCATCTCCACACCAGCAGAGGGGCAGAGCCAGAGGCAGTTTTATGCAGCCTGAACCCCCAGTGTCCTTCTGTGCAGCCTCACCAGCCATTGCTTGAGGCCTCCCTGCAGGGCTATCAGCAGTTTTTTTGATATTTCCTGTCTCTGTAACCAGCTGTTCAGGGATGTGGCTCAATTTGCAGTGATTGCTTTCCCACTGTCTTCCTCTCCTGTGTCAAACAGGAGCTGGAGAGATCAGGGAGGCCCAGGGGCAGTCTCAGAGTCGCTGCTGGGACCTGACTACTCTGAACAGCCCCCTGCAAGTCTCCCTGTCAGGCACCTTATCCTGTTACCAACCTGTCAATGGCCTAATGCCCACTTTGTCCCAACCCCTTCCCACCTGTTTCTGCAGTAATGGAAATCCATGAACTTATTCAGAAAAGACAACTTTTGGAAGCATTTGCAAGTATCAAGTTAATGGAAGATGAGACTATCTCTGAACGGGATTCTGAGAAATACAGTGATAACCCCCAGGAGTTTGTACGGAAATCCAAGGATGTGGATTTGCTTTATAACTCCATCACAAATGCAATCCAGTCCATAGTGGAGGGAACACTGGAGGATCCCACTTTACAGCATACCATGCTGACTTCCATGGTGACTTTAATTGCCCGTGAAGAAGCAGCTCATCCCAACACAGACAATGCTGCTCGTCCTGGGTCAGATTTGCTCGGCAGGCCCAGAAAGTGGAGGGAGCAATGGAGGGAAGCTATCAACGAGAGTGCAAGAAAAAGAGTCCTGAAGGCACCCATGGCATCAAGGGAAGAAGAAACTTCTTGGCTTGATCTCCACTTACATTTCCTCCAGGAACACCTGAGGGAAGATTTACTGAAAATCAAGTCATCCGTAAAACAATGCTATCCAGAGGAGTACCAGGTGTGTGACACATACGTGGAAGCTTTTCACAATGCCATTGCCTCACATTTGCAAGAACTCTCCCAGGGACCACTGGACTTCCATGAGCTCTACACCTTGCTTGACTGGGTGGCCAACACCTACCACAGGTGAGCTGCTGTGTTTGCCACAGTACTTCTGCCTCCCCCAAGGAGCCATGGGGCTGTGGGGTACTCCAAAAGCACCAAACCATTCTCAGTTTTCCAAGCAAGCAAGCGAGATACAGTGACTACAGTGGAGCCAGATAGCAAATCTATTAATAGGTGGGGGCAAAGGTCTGTGGATAAAGTACTTGCTGCTTTTTACAGATCTACATCACCCCGTTTCCCCCTCCCTCTCCCACTTGCTGTTTCCACATGCCAGGAAGCTCCTCCCTGCATTTGATAAACCTGCTCTGATAAACCTGCTCCTTTCTGCATATATTTTGCAAGATCCAACAGCTATTTCAGAGACTTTTCCAGGCGCAGGCAGGGGCCGATGGGGGAGGTCTTCTTCCTGTTTAATTAAAATTAAATGATGCATTTGGAAATGGGCCATGTTAACCCCCATGCATGGGTCAGACTTGTCTTAAAGAGGAGTCAAGAAATCACTGAGGGTAATTAGACACATGAAAAAAAAGGCTCTGTCTCAGATGTGTCCACTGGTTGAATGGGAGGGGTTTAAGACATAGCTCTTTGCAGTTCAGGGGTCTGGAAAATAAGCACGTGAAACAGTTATGTCAAAGCAAAAATGTGTCTGCCCTGGTAGCTGGCCTCCAGGTATGGCCTGAACCAGATGTTCAAGGAAGGGACAAACACAAACACATTGGCAGCCCTCAAATAAAACAAAGAAGGATTGAAGGCAGGACTATCAGCACTGAGCCAAATAGTGGGTTAAAATGGCCAGAAAGGGGGCAATGACACAGCAGGGCAAGGAGCAGCACACTGTTGCCCAGAACACCCCTAGCCTGTAGTAGCTTTTGAGTAAGAAACGTGCACTGCGGGTAGTTTTTGTTTTGAACAGCCCTTAACAGGTTCCTTCTGTGAACTTACCCAGTTCTGCTCTTAAAACCCCACCTAGAGTGTGGTGACCATAATGATGTATGTAACCCCCTCATCACCACAAATCCCTGCAGATCTCATCTGAAGGGAAATTCCTGCATGGCCCCACTCCAGCATTGCAGGAGAGCAGGGAAAGAAATGAGCTTCAGCAGGCAGGTTCTGTACCAAAGAAAAGTGCCCCCACCATATTTCTCTAAATTGCTGTGAATGGGTTTATTGAGAGTTTGCTGTTGTTTTGGCCACTGCTTGCAATCACCTGTTTGTTCTGTCCTGTTTCCATCTGATTTTCCCAATCAAAAGAACTTCATTGTCTCTTGGAATAAATAATCAAAAAGGAAGAGACTGACCCAAACTCATTATTGATGTTACAATTCAAACAAATGAAAAAAAAAAAAAAAGAAAAAAGAAAGAGGTGGGAATAAGCCCCTGGAGTACACATTTGAGAATGTCCTTTCAGTTGTGGTGGAGAGTCCATACTTAAATCAATGTTGTCCTTTAGAATGAGCAGTAGGCCCTGGCAGCAGCTGGGTTGTGCAATGCTCCCCATGTGGAGATGTTCCTCTCTAGGAAATCTGAACCATGACCATGGAAGTATTGACTCCAGGACACTATCAGCAGACTGAACTTATTTTCTGCTGAGCAGTTACTCTGCAAGAGTCTGACCTTGTACATTACAGTCCTCACTTGTATCTGAACCTAACTGTGGGTGCAGTGCTGGTGTGGCAATGGGAACCCTTTTTGGTGCCTGAGCAAATGTGCAGGTTGTGTATAGGACATTGCAGCTGTGTTCCCCGATTAACAAGATAACAGCTCAAAACTTAGGCCCCACCTTCATCAAGTGCATGAATATTTTCTTCTTTCTCTCTTCCACCTGCACTGCCCTGCAAGATGCGGTGCCTCCACAGCCTGTGGCAGGTTGCAGGAGTAGCACATTCAATTGTACAGGCTAATAATATTTTACCTGCCCCAGAGAGAGGAACACAGGCACTACCTCCCTTCCCCTGCTTCTGTGCTAATCAGCTGGCCTGATTACATGTCAGTCCAGAGGAAAGTGAGCAGCAAAGTCTGGTGTCAGCTGAGCCCTCTTTGGAGTCAGACTCTGTAGCTGCACGTCCACCCACCCCTTCCATGTGCAGGAGAACATGGCTCGTGTCCCTGGCGTGGGAGTGCCTTCCAGGTCCTGCTCTGCCACGTCCCCTACATCAGGACAAGGCACAGAGACAAATCACAGGCTGACATGAGCTGTGATATGACACTGCAGAGGAGGCAGGGAGATGGGCTAACTCCAAAGCAACACGCTACTACAGGAATTACCCTGAAAGGCATTTTGCAAGCTTCTAGTCAAATGAATCAGCTTCACATTGTTTATTTTAAAAAGTAAATTCTCATAGCACTTTTCATGTCCAAACAACTCAGAAGTCTCATGATTTCTGAAGTGGGCTGGAACCTTAGATCATTTTGGGTTTGAATAATTACGATTTTGAATAGAAAGGAAAGATTTTCTTGTTAAACCTTGAAAACAAGCAGCACAATTTAAGCTTTAAGTATATTTCTCATGGCTTAATAATTATGTAGCTCATGCTGCATGAATATTCCATCAGTTTATTCACACTCTGAGGCATTATAATTTGTTCATTTGATTCTTCCCAGTGAACTCTTTCTGGGTCATCCCGAGCTCAAACCAGAGGTTAAGACAGAAAACCTGTCCTTGCTGTTAACACCAGCTGATTGGGATAAACTGAAAAACGACTACATTGCTTCTGCAAAGGTGAGAATTTTGACCTAATCCCCACATGCCCCCCGGGGAAGACACAGGAGCCCCAGCCTCCCAGACAGAGGTTTTGGATGACTGCATTGTGGTTTCCAGCTCCACCAGGTGCTGAGTCCTACTGGCCCCACACAGAGTGGCCTGTACTCTAAAGCAAAAAATTCCTGAATACCACCTTGGGGACCCAAGCAGAGCCAACAGGATTGTACCAGACCCACTCAGTATGGCAGACACTTACTGGAAGGTCATAGCTGGGCTTCAGAAGATTGTACGCATTGCAAAGTTAGGGGCAAAGGCATTTTATTGGCTACTGTCACTGTGTGGGATCTCCTCCAGCACATCTGAGGTTTGCTATTGGCAGACTTCAGGCATCCTCACCAGAGAACAGACTCATGGTTTGTGTCCTCTGATGAAGCCACTTCCCAGTTGTCTTTCTGCAGTCCTTGTCTGGAGCCCTGTGCAAGACTTTCCTCACTCTTTGCTGGGCTCAGACATTTTCTTGCAAATCATTTCTGAATCAGGGCACAGCACAAGGTGAGCTCAAGGTACCCTGCTGAATGAAATCAGTATTGCTCCACCGTGCTGGTGAAAGATCACTTTGTTTCATCAGCAACAAGATTGATTTATCAGCCAGGACTGAACAGTGCTGCTGCTCACCTGACTGGCTGTACCTGGGAAAGAACTGGTTTGATCTTTAATCCTGACCTGGTGCATTCCATGTGCTGGAGGACTTTGCAATCAAACAAACAGCTGACCCACTGTTTCCTGCCAGGAGAATGACTCTCCTTTGCTTTGGGAGTATTTTGCACACACATAGCACAGCTCCTGATTCTCCTGAGATCTGGAGCAAGGCCTGTGACCCTGCTCACCTTTCCATGCCACACCCACGTGCTGATGGAGCAAAATGCAGCGAGGGGCTGCACTCGTGTTTTCTTCATTATCCTGAGCTGCATGTTTACTTCCTATGTTTAACATTTAGGGGAAAATCAAAAGTTATTTTGGAAACATCCTGAGACTAGAGGTCATGGAGAAGTGGGAGAAGGAAGTTCATTCAGAAGAGAAGGAAAACCTCTACCACAACTCACTCTCTTTTGATATTCAAACGGTATTTTATTAGCTGGGGGAAAGTGGGGGGGAAGGGAGAGGGAGGGTCTCTGTGGCTCCAGGGAAACTGGACTGTTTCCTTCTGGGGTGGAGGTACCACCTCCTGTGATAATTTATGTAAGTCACACACTGGCAGAATACATTAGAGCAGAAAATGCCGTTTATTACAACTTTTAGCTCTCCCGCTTGCCTTCTAGCTGCAAATTAAACCTGCTGTCAATTGTGTCAGCAACATAATAGGCAACTGATTTTGAAGTCCCTAAACCTCTTTGATTAGGAAGAAGAAAGAGAATTGGAAAAAAGGTGGAAAGAAAAGGTTTCTTTGAAAAAACCTTTGGCTTAAAAAGCAACTTTGTCCCACGGCTGTGAAAGCTGGGGAAAGGCTGTAGGCAGTGACAACCACTCCAATTTACACAGTACAAAAAACAAAAGCCCCTACTAGCTTTAGAGACTACTGGGTAATAAGGCAGGAGGGGTCTGGATTAATTCTCATCATTCAATTGGCTGAGTCACTTAAACTAAATACAACTAACAGAAGGAGAGAAGGAGAGAGAGAGAGAGAGAGAGAGAGAGAGAGAGAGAGAAAGAAAATCAAAGAGTTTTGCCTGCTGATGTGACTCTTTTTCCATAGAGGAATATTACACATTATGTGATCACAGGGAAGGCAGGTCTGAATTGATTTAGCAAATGGATAGGATGCCGTGGGAAGTACCAGAGTAGGACTGCTACACACCTCAGTCCAGAAGTGTGGCTGGGGTTGTGGGAATGGGAATCTGGGAGGAGTTCCAGTGCAAACAAGAGTTCAGGGTGATGCCTGACCCTCTGTGCTGCCTGGTATCACTCCTGAGAAGGGGGCTTGTGGGCCTTCAGGGATGGGGCTTATAGTCACCCCTGTCATGGGGTCATACACATGGACAGCTCTGCTCCCCTTGGGCTTTGAGTTGGGGGTTGATCCCTCCAGCAATTCCCCCCAGAAGAGGAGGATGACACTAGGACACCTCAGAGCTCCAGCCAATACCACCTCTAACTCACACTCAGACAGCAGAAGGACATGACACCTTTAGGAGTGAATGATTACATCACAAATAATTTGGTGCTTCCTGGCTCATTCTGCATCATAGTTTTTAAAATTATGATGCAGAATGAGCCAGAGAATTATAAACTGCCAGAGATTAACAAAAACCTCCTGGCAACAAGCTGGCTGTTTGCCCCTTTGCTAGGTGAGCCATTCTTACCAAAGCTGCATGAGATCCTTGTGAAGGATGTTTCACCAGTGTTTGTCCCACCCACTGGAATTTCTTCATTCCCTTTTCTAGATCATCGGGCAGCACGTGAAGTTATCTGGAGCTATCAGCAGAAGCCTGGAAACAAAAATGCTTGAGTTGTGCATGGCAGAGCTGCTTGAATTCATATCAAGGTCATCACTGCTCTGAGCAGCACTTTCTTTATAAATGAGTCCCCCACTGGTAAAAAAACAGGGAAAAGGTCCAGGCACTGGACCAGATAGTGGCACTGAGCAGGCACAAGGACTGCTCCTGGGAGAATTAGAGATCACAATGACCCCGGTAAGAAGCAGGCTGCAAAACAACTTGGGGGGAGTCATAAACAGACCTAGACAGGACTCTGTGAGCCCAAAAATCTAATGCCAGAGCTCTGAGAAGTAGCTGCTATCTGGAAAGGGATGGGACCACTGCAGTCCCATCCACCCGGGACTTTTTTACATTGGATACTGGTCACTTGCAGCTTCAGTCATGAGCAAGCAGTGGTTATGGGCCCTTCAGACCAAAAGCCTGTTTGCCCAAAACATCATCTAGGTATCATGGGATGAGTCTTGCTGAGTGGTTTTGTCTGGCATCCCATGGCTATGGGCATAAAAAATGGCTGATGAGACTCTCTCTGCTATAACACACAGCTGGGCTGCCTCATGAGTCCCTTAAAATTTATCCAGTGGCCAAAGGAAATTGCTGAATCATGTTTTTTTCTTTTTTTCTTTGTTCTTCTTTTCCCTTTTCTTTGCTCTCTCTCTTTTTTTTCCCTTTTCTTTCTTTTTTTATTGCTTGGTTGTTGTTTTTTGGGGGTGTTTGTTTGTTTGTTTGTTTTGGTTTTGTTGTTTTTTAAACTGTGTAAAATGCAAGCTGGAGCCGCCAGGGCTCTCAGATTAAGGGAACACTGAAACTTAAGCTTTTACTTAAACAAACCTGACATGCAAGTGGCTGGAGCCAGCTCAAGCAGGTTCCTTTACTCTGACAAAGAATTGGACCACTAGGCAAAGCCTGCCTGAGCACACAGCCTCCTGCCTTCAGCAAGGACCTGGCTGTGAAAAAGCTGTCAGCCCCATGAAATTGGTGTTACACAAAAAACAACTATCTAACAACCACACTGAGGTTTCAGGGGGAGGGAAGGTAGGTGTGCTGCCCTGTTCCTATACATCTTCTGTTATAAAATCAGCCCTATGTGCTTAAAAGGCACATAATGCATTGCCCCAAAAGCCAGAGAAATGAAGGCTCAGACTTCTTATAAGCCTGTGTACCACACCTGCAATTAAACCCTCAGCGCAAGCAAAAGTCAGAGATTTGGCCTCCCAACATCCCTGGCATCTCTCCAAAAGTGCTGTGTACCTGCTCAGGCGAGCGCATCCTAAACCTGTAATTATCTGCCATCTATTCCCCCCCACTGCACACACGTTATGACAGCTGGAAAAAATTTGTCTGCATACAGAGGGGACAGGTTGGGCCGGCCATAGGTGTTTCCTGACAGCACCATGTACACAGAAGATGAGGCATCCTCAGTGCCCCCACCGTTAACGTTACCTGGGTGTATTTTCCCACAGGTTTGAGCAGGAGTTCATGGTGTGGAGCACTGCCCAGGACAGCCCCATCTTTGTGCCCTATCTTGTTGCCTACATCAACAGCTTCCATGACCTGGTGTAAGTCTGCTCCCCCTGTGCTGAACTGCCGCATTTCTGGGGTCTGGGAGGGTGGCAGGATCTGGAAAGGAAAGACCAAGCTCCCCTTGAGGTGCCTCTGTGGGTGCTCAGCCTCCAGCCCTTCTAATCTCACAGGAGGGTTTTCCCCAAAGGATGCAAATAAAAACCACAAGGGTGAAGAGACAGAAATATAGATGGATGCAGTGCTTGCATGAGAGTTTGAACTCATTTTCAGAGCATCTTTTTCATCCTCAGGGGAGGGGTTTTTTTGTTTTGTTTTGTTTTGTTGTTTTGTTGGTTTTTTTTTGTTCTGGATGTTAGCAAAATAAATGCAGAAACATGGCCTCAAGGCTGCCTTTGGCACTGGGCTGGAGAAAATTCAATGAAAGCACTCAACCCAAAAATAAATGCCTGCCATTGCTGCTGGCATCTAGAACTTCCAGGGCTTTGCATGAATTAGTTACTTCAAGCCACGTGTTGGAAAGTGCCTCTGATGAACAGGTATCATCAGGCTGACTGTCAAAGATCTATCCCTCACCCCTTAAGTAGGATGGTGCCAGTGAGTGCATGTCTCAGGGTCTGGTCCATCAGCCCTGTGCTGAGGTCCAGGGGCTCATCAGCATGTAGGGACACCTTTGCCATGCAGATGTGGTGCTTTTGTTTGTCAACCCGGTAAACGCCACAGGTCTAGTGCGCGGGCTCTGGCCACCAGAAAGATTGGGTTGTGATTTCCAGCCCTGCTGCTGCCCCGCTCCGGCAGGGATGCACACGCCAAGTGTTATTCAGGGGATGGAGGGGATTTCGTGAGGTGTCTCACAGGAGCGGACGGCTCCAGCACAGCAAGCACTACCGCCGGCAAGTCTCTAGATGGCACGGTCTCTCCAGCAATGCTCACCTCGCCGAGGAAATGGCTTTCCCTGCCTCCTGCTGCCCTGCGGGACATTGCTGCCCCTTCCCTGCTGGGCAATGGAGAGGGGATGAAGGGAGACGCCAGCCCCAGGCAGGGAGCTGGCAGTGTTTGGGTGATCGGTGTATTCCTCAGTCAAGTTAAACATTCATCAGCTGGGGTGATGAGCTGTGGGGCAGAGGTAGGTGTCCTAACAGCAGGATTTTTTGGATGCTGCACCCAGACTTCAGGTGTTCAACCAGAGTTACAGTCCTGAGCTCCAGCCTGGGATGACAGGAATGGTGTTGGGTGTTTATAGTCCTGCCAGGGCAGCCTCAGACATATAAATCTGGGCACTGACAGGAACCTGCTGTTCTCTGTGTTTACAGCAGTGGATGTGGCACATCCAGGGATGCTCAGGCATCACTGGTGATGCCTTTTTTGGTGGTGGTGCTGCCTCAGTTCCCCCCCTCACCAACACTGAGCATGTTACAGTGGGACAGGGATGGAAAGTGAGAAGAAAGCCAGGAGTCACAATGCCCCTAAAGCACACACACACTCAGGGAATTTCATTGACCTCTCAGAAATTTTCTTTCTCATAACGTAAAGCATAGCAGAAGTATGCACTGTCCTTAGGAAATTCCACAAGTTTCCATCCCCACAGTTACCATCCCAGCTGCTGCTGATAGACATTTGTGTGGAGTGAATCAGACAGGCTCTGGGGGACACAGGAGCTTTCCCTTCCCTGGCTTTATTATTTACTTTTCCCCCACAGCCCTCAGTTCTCCCCCAGGTACCTGGAAATCATTTAGCAGAGGTGTTGCTCCTACGCAACTGCTCCGCATGGCTGCACTGTCCCACCTGATGAGGAAATCTGAAGGGGTTTTTAACCACAGTTACTCATCTATGATTAATTTTCAGTGCACAGGATTGTGCAAAATGAGCCATTACTTTGACTCAGTAAGTGTTTCCAAGAGGAAGTAGTAGAAATGTAAGTTTATTTAAAAATAATATCCAACATGCCAATCCAGGTAACATGCTTAGGGCTGTGTCATGGTTTACATTTTAACATTAACTTATTGGTGATCTCTATCTCTCTGTAGGTCAGGGTTGGAAACAGCATTTAAAGTCAATACTGAAGAACTGCAGAAGATTTTGGCAACTCTCACAAGGAACTTCATAAACATTTTTTTAACAAAATTAAGAACAAAAGCACAGGTAAGAGGATCTTGGCCACATTATTTCCTCAATATAAGGGTTACGTGCAGCAGCTGAGGGTCATTGCCCTTCCCTTGTCTCACCACCTAAACCTCATTTTGCAGCACATGACATTATGGTCCCTCCAAAATGCATTTAACACTTGTGGAAATCCCCCTTAAAAAGCAACATTTCCAGCATCCTGGGAATTTTTTGCTATGAGCAATGATACATTTTTCAAGCTGTTAATAACAATCAAAAGAAAAGGATATTTAGCAGCTTCCAGTCTCTCAGGCAAAGCAGTGGGGAAAATCTTATCCAAAGTGAAGCACTGGAGAGGCCAGCTGAACACCAATGGGACACTTTTCCTTCTATCAAATCATTTGGATTTTTCAGGACTTTGACTTATTGATTCATAGATCTACCATTACAGTCTGTCAGAAACCTCTTCAGATAGGACAGAATTCATTCTGGTAGGGGTGGTTTTTCCAGGCTGTTCCCATGGTGACAAAAGACTGTTCCAGAGTGAGGATGCTAAAGGTCTTGTATCAACTGATAAAATTCTGATAAAATTTGACTTGTGTTAAGAGGCCTAAAAGGCAATGTCCTACAACGGAGTTTGTGCTTCTCAGGTGCCATAGATGAGCCTTTCTGCTCTCAGCCAGTTAGGTTCTGCTAGCTCCACCTGGTATTACAGAAGAGATGGGGGAAATCAAGCCTTTGGTCCCACCCCTTTTCACTTATCCTAATTCAGTTTCTAAATCCCCAAACATAACTTCCAGAAACCAAGACAGTCATGGAACTTCTCCAAACTAAGCCAAGCCCTCCTGGCCAAGAGGGACTTTCCAGTGACTGCAGATCTTGTCTTGGAGCCTAAGCAGCAGGCGAGGAAAGGCCCCGAGCCAAGGCATTGAGCAAGAGAGCTGAGATGTCATGAGAACGGAGAGAGGCCGAGTCAAAGCATTTCTAAACAGCTCTCCAGCAGGCTGGGAGCACAGCAAGGGGGGAGATAATTGGGAAGGAGATTGCCAGGAGTCTAAAGGCAGAGATCATGAGAGCTAGGAAGAGAAAAGTGGACATGCCAGAGGAAGGATATTTTGCATTTGGCCTTTAGAGAGGTCTCTTCCAGGTGCCAGAAGTGTTTAGCAGATATTGCTGTTTTTATATGAAGGTACATTAGCTCTAGGGACCCAGCAAAGGAAAATAACCTGTTAAGGACACTTGGTCAGAGTTACTTTGTACCCAGGACAGATGTGAAAGAGTGCCATCACTCCCATGTCATCACTAACCATGAGGCATAAAGCTGGAGATACTCCCAGCTGCCATTCCCCCCACTACCACATCAGAGCAAGGAAAGTCCCAGCAAGACTTCATACAGGTCTGCAGGAGTACACACAGCCTCCTGGAAGGGCTGTGAACACAAAGAGCTTGATTTCCTTCTGGAGAAGGCTGTCGGGGTGATAGATTACTGGGCTAATTTCCAACAGATTCACTACCAAGCGACTTCTCGTTTCCACAGCTGATGCAAACCCATGTAACGCTGGCATACATTGCCCATCACAGCCTGTTCTAGTCATGCCTGAGTTGCTTGTGATTAATTTCTCATCTCTTTCTTCCCCAATACACTAGAGAAACAAATTCATTTACCTAAAGAAATAGAATTGGTGGATCAGAAGGTGGCACAGAGCAAGGAAATGAGGTATCCCAAATAAGCCTTTAATACCAAAACATATCCTGCTCAGGGCGTGATGCTTCTCCTCTCTGCACTGGGATGCCCACCCAGGAAGGGGAGACATGGGTGTGAATTCCCTGGGATGGAAAAAAAAATTCAGCCTGCTCCTTGTGTGTCTTCTTGCAGAGGGGGGTGCTCTGTGCTTCCCATCCAAGCCTGAGATCAGGTGTATAGTTGGGTGCCTTCAGCTATGGCATCATCAGCTACTCTGGATATACCTGTACCATCAGTGAGTTGGTCTTTTTTCAGCCACTTCTTAAGAAAATCTTGACCAAGAACTGGATTTTGGCGACGGAAAGGCCGGACTCGCTGGCGTTGGCAGTCTCGCAGTTCTCCGAGCACCTGCAGCACATGAGGGAGCCCCTGGGGCAGGTAGGCAGCCAGTCCCACACCTGGGCACAGGGATGCTGAGGGGCCACACCATAATTTTCAGGCTCCTCTGCAACAGTGGTTGCTCTTCATAACTATGGGGGCTGCAGATATGAGTGGGTGTGTGCTGATGGTGTGCTGCCTTCCTGTACCTCATCTATGCCTTCAGGTGCTGTCAAAGACCTGAGGGCTTTCCCTTCCCTCTCTCATTGCCTTGGCCTTGAATGGACAGAAAGACCCATGAGGTTTGCTTCTTTTTAACCAGGAGCTTCTACGTGAAGTTCATAAATACGTGGTGAAGGAATATGTCACACAGGTCATCAAACCCAGATGGAAAATGAACAGGGAGACACGTCAGCAAGTGAGCAGAAAGATGAGCCTGGAAGCTTCAATCATTCACAATACACTCATTGATCAGGTATGTGAGTTGTCTCCTGACATCCCCTGGCTGCCCCACTCCCAGAGGTGCAATTTTCCCACTTGGCTTCACAGAAACCAGGCAACAAGCTCTTGAGGAGGACAAGCCTCAAGAAATATAGAAGCACTGAAAAGAGAGTGAGCAAGGTGGTTACTGCAGGTGTGGGTTTCCAGCCTGGCAGCCTCTCTGCACTGGCAGCTTGTGCATGTTCAGCCAGCAGCTCTCTGATGGCAGCACCTGGTGTTTTAACATGTTCCCAGGGAGCTTTGCATAGGCTGGTTTTTGTGCTGTAGGATCACACCCATCCTGTGGCAGCTTCTTCTGGGGCCTGTTTCCTCAGGCCATGCGATGTATTTTGTCACCAAAGGATCCCTGCCCTGGGTACAGTTCATGGAGTTGAGTCCCATGAGAGGTTCCATCTGGCTACACAGTCTGTGTACAGCAGGGTATGGGGAGAAAGTGGTGGCAGCCTGACTGTTTTGTGACTGGACAGCTGTTACAACCCACCCCTGAAGGGGGGTAACAGAGGTTCCTGTTAATAAATCCCTTAGGCTAGATAAGAGTGGCACAACACTGAGTGACTGGTGTGAGATATACAGATGTAGATAGATAGATAGATAGATAGATAGATAGATAGATAGATAGATAGATAGATGTGTGTGTCTGTGTGTGTCTGTGTGTGTGTACACGGCCGGTTTATTTTAAAACAATTTGATTACAATGGAAAGGAGGTATCTAGCCATTTTGATTATCACCTATAATAATATAACAATATGAAAGTATAAAAATATCATTTAAGAAAATATATAAGGAAAATAAAGAAAGGACAAGAGCAGATAGCAGAGAGGAAAGGTATCACTACCTGTGGACCAGCAAAAAGACTTGATTGTTGCAGTTTAGGGGTCTGTTGGTCAAAACAATGTTTGCAGTTGGTTGAGTCACCAACCCTTAACATTTCTGTCTCTTACAGCAACATCAATCTGTGATTTTCAGGAAGTCAAATTTGAATTAATTGGATTTTGTGGAAAGTCAGGCATCCAGGGCACTAAATGCTATCTCAGAGATGAGGCACATGAAGTTATCAGGCAGCAAGAGGTGAAGTCTGGCATATGCTGCTATGCTGGACCACAGCCACAATGCTCTGCTCAGGGTCTGGCTTGCTTGGGTGCTCATGGGCATTGGGAAGTGAAGGGTCAGGCTTGAGAGAGCTCCCAGGGGTGCCTTGCCATTGACACCCTGCACCCTGCTGCCTACCCAAGGCTGCCTGTCCTGCCTGCACCAGTCCTGGGTCTCACCAGTAAATACACTCTGCTGCTATGCTCTTGCTGCAGGGAAAAAGGCATTTAGCAGGTGCTGCTGTCCCTGATATCCCCATGTGATTCTTTGTCCACAGGGCTCTGAGGCTGACTGGCTCCTCCCCGCCATCAATCACATTGCCAATATCATTGGGGAGAAGAAAAAAGACAAGATCAAGGCATATGTCAAGGAGCTGTGCCAGGACTATCCAGATATCAGGTACATGAAGTGGCAGATGCCAGAACTGTTGGGCTCCATCCCAAAAAGCACCAGCTTGTCCTGTGCCTGGGCCAAGCTCTTCAGCTTCTCTTTGTTGGTGGCCACATGTTAGAGATCAGGATGCCAGCAACAGTGGGAATTTCAAGTTCTTTTTCTCTCTTTATGGCTGCATACTTTTTCTTTTTTTCCCCTGTGTGCTGTATCTTATAATCGCACAAATTACCTCCAAAGCCTTTTCATTTTGGAATGGAATGGAATGGAATGGAATGGAATGGAATGGAATGGAATGGAATGGAATGGAATGGAATGGAATGGAACTATTTCAGTCCATTAGGAAGGGACTTACACTGATAATCCAGTCCAACTTCCTGATCACTTCTGGCCTGACCAAAAGTTAATGTAAATTACTAAGGGCATTGTCCAAATGCCTCTTGAGCACTGACAGGCTTGGGACATCAACTACCTCTCTAGGAAGCCAGCATCTCATTAAAAAATGCTTCCTAATGTCAAGTCTAGAGCTCTCCTGACACAGTTTTGAACCATTCCCATGCATTCTATTACTGAATTCCATTTTATTGCTCTAAATGAACCTCACTTCATAGTAAAGCTCCAGTCTGCTTTCTACTGCATCACCAGTATCAGCCCTGTTGGCCAATTTGTAGGCTCCAGATTTGGAGCAAAGAGTTTGTCTGAGCCTGTTCCCAGGCTCAGACCTCAAAGTGTGGCAGCCATTGATACAGTTCAGCTGCAGTTTCTGAAACGGCCTCAACACAATCATTAAATTTTGGAATCAATTACAAATTCTTGCTTTTGTACTTTCCGTATGCTGTTCCAAGGCTGCATCTGGAAAATTTAAAACTCCTGGAAAAGTAAAGAAAGTGACTAGCTCTGTGCATGGCTAAGCAGCTGCAAATCAGAAGTTACCTTCTCTTCTACAGCTCTTCTTTCAACCACTGAGAATGAATATCAGTGGTACAGATTGCCAAAAAATTCCATTTCATCAGAGTAATTTCAGAAAAAAAAAACAAACACAAAGTTTCAGCACTGGATGACATTTATGCAATCAAAATAATCCATAAGATTTAACTAATTGCTGGAATACCGAAGTGGAATTTTTTCTCAAATATTGAGGAAAAAGATCACATTAAATATATTCACCTCTCCCTAAAACTGAGTCTAAAAATTTTCATAACTAGATTTTACTTGGGTGGTTCAGATACTCTTCAGGCATATCTGTGTGGCAGAATTCAAGACACGGACATGTAAAGGAACAATTGTTCCTAAGTAATTTCCTAGGTGAACACACCTATTTTACAAAAATACCCCTACAAACAATAAAACCAAACAAAACCAAACACATAAATAAACCCCAATAAGGGTTTAATCCCAGTGGCCGTACTAAGCTGAAAAAGAGGCAGTGCTTTATCTGGAAAGGATGAGGGAGGTAAATGATGGCTAGTCATCAATGATGGATATTTGAAAACCATTTTCCAGTCAAAAAAGCCATTTACAAGGCTTGTTGTGGTACTTTTTCATCATTAGCCTCAGATCCAAGCCAGGTTTTAATGCTTGTCCACTTGGTTTATTTAATTTCTGATTTTCCATTATTGAGTAACATCATTTTTAACAATGAGGTTTTAACAATCAGTTTGAACAATGAGGCGGAACCTGCTGGACCTGCATTGCTTCCTGTTCAGGTCCCTGTTGATTTTTCCCCTGAGCTCTAACAGACATCTCTGCATTTGTATACACTGAGATTACTGGAACAGGGTATGTTTCCAAGTTAGCCTTCCAGCTCAAATCTAATTAGTGCCTATCAGCTTCCTAAATATTAGCACTTCCATTACTCACCTCAAAATAATCATTACACAAAAGGTCCACAGCCTCTCTGGAAAACACACAAAGGGCATCACGGGTGTGGAGAGAGAGGAAGAAATTCCCTGAAGCACCAGCAGCAGGAGGGTGTCCCACCAGTGTGGTGTGGCAGGAGCTGCTGCTCGCTGGTTTGGTGCCTCCAGAGGCTGCAGACTTCCATCCTGGTGGCTCCTCCAGTGTGGTGAGGGGTCGGTCCCTGGCACTTTGCTATAGCCTTGCTGTGTCTCCAGCTCAGCTCCACCTCTGGCCTGGTTTTGCTGGCCAGATCTGAGCCAGCTCTTGTTTGGTTTCTGCAGGAAGGAGCACATCCTGGCCATCCTGGCACTCCGGGGGCTGGGCCGCGCCAGAAGAGCAGCGATTTTTCGGCAAGCGCACCATGCACAAGAGAGCTCCGACAGAGGGGAGGGCAGCACACTCTTCGCTGAAATTGATGTTCCAGTAATCATCAGCTGCTTCTAACACAGCACCAAAGTCAGCATCCTGCCTCCTCCTACACTGCCTCTACACATGATCCAAAATGTGCTAACCCCCCCTACTCCTCTGCAAACCCAAATTGTTGACTGCTGTGGAGAAAGGAGTAGTTTCCTGAACTCACTACCCCACGTTCAGAACCCAAAGGCAACAGATGCACCAAGACACCAATCTCCTGTAAGAGCTCCTGGGCAGCAGCTCCAGCCTGGGCACAGTGTCCACCTCATGTTCCATACAGATTCTATTGCTAGGAGGCTGTTCCACTGTTTGGTACAAGACTGAATGTATTTTCAAAGAACAGGAGAAAATCAAAAGCGGTTCACTTAGAGCTATATTAAGGCCTCAGTGCTATATTAAGGCTTGGACTGTGCTCTGCACAATTATACAGCAGCAGAGCAAGAGCCTTCCTCATAATTAGTGTCCATGAGCAACTGAGGGGCAGAGCTTGGGCAGGGATGTGGTAGCACCCAAGTTTTATTTCCTCCCCCACAAACCAGCTGGCTGACATGGCATGACACAAGGTCATGACGTTGTGACCTGAGGCCACAAACCACTACCTGCCGGGGGAGGAAAACTGGGTAACCAAACCCCATGGCCGGGACACTCAGCACATGGAACACTCTTCTCTCCAGGGTGGCCCCCATGGCCCCTCTGGCATTTCAGCAGATTTTCCTCAGTCGAGGGCTGCATTGCAAAACTCCTGTTGGACTCAAGATCTGTTCATGCCATCACATCCCCACGTGTACAGACATGCCTGGACCTGGATATGCCATGTGGAGGGAGGCTCTAAGTTCTCCTTGACCTGGGGAAAGCGCCACCCAAGAAAATGTCTCTGGTCCATTTTCTTGTGTGTTTAAATGCATTTTAACAAATCTGTTACAATCTGACTGCAGTATGAAACCAAGTGTGAGGTGGACAGACAGTGCTACATATGAGATCCTCATCTGGTGTAAACCAGCATCATCCCATTGATGGGCACGGATCACCAAAGGTTTAACTCCACAAAGGATCCAAAGCATTACATGCAGGGGAGACTGAAAGAGACATTCAGCAGCCTAAAGCTGTATAAATCTGATTTTATTTAATTCAATTTATCCTTTAGGTTGCCCTCCACAGGATTTAATCTAAGACTTTACAAAGTTGTGTTTATGATCTATTAAAATGATGAATGTGAACATGGCATAGCCTTGAACACTATCTTTTCTGGCAACAGAATTTACAGCATCAGCAGTCAGTCTCTTTTTTTTCCTTTGCTTTGGGCTGCACCAGTATGAATTTCAGCCTGGATGAGCAGCAGGTGCTGGTGACAGGCCAAGGGAAATGTTCTGATGGATAAAGAAGCACAGAGTGCACCTTTAATTCACAATCATCGTATGAAATTTTTTCTAAGGTAGACTTGTTACCTCCACAGTCAAGATAAGGTGTTTTTCTAAAGATGGCTTTGAAATATCAGTTATAAATTGAGAGCTTGAAGCAAGAAATCCTGGGAGGAATTTCTACCCTGCATTATTCTTCAATACATCCCATGACATTTGCCACAAACCCTCAGCTTGGTGACTCGCTGTATTTGCTATGGAGAAGGAAAATGTAACCTGATTCTCCCATTAGGTGTGCAGAACACATGAACACTTCAGAGCTCCCCTCCCCTGTCCTGGGGACATGATGTAAGCAGGGAGCCCTGTGATTACATCCCCTGTGAGTCTGTGAGCTACATTTCCCCTCCCACCAGCAGGGAAGAGCATCAGTGCTGAGAGGCTTACATTTATTGTTAGAAGGACTGACTGAGTGGGAGAGATACAAAGAGGATTTTGACTTTTGCAAGCTAGGTCTGAGACTTCTAAAGCTGCACTCCTGGAGTGCAGGATTTGAGACACTGAAGCTTCAGCGAGAGATTTCGTCCATCAGAAATTTCCCTCTATATACACCTCTCATCCAAGCACCTCATGCAAGGCAGCTGCGGCATTTTCCCAAGTGCATTATTTAAATGTATACTGGGGTTTTCAATCTCATTATTTTACTGGCAGACCCTCCACAAAGCAACTGCCTTTCCTCGGGCTCCAGCTGCCAGTCCCCGGGATTAGATAAGGTGCACGGTTTCCGTTTCCTAATAAAAGCAAGTTGCTCCCCTGAAGTCATGAAGGAAAGCTGGGCACAATGGTATGCCTTTTGTCACAGCCTCTCCTGGGACACTCAGATCCTGCAGCCTGGCATCCTGTGAGTGAGTGGCAGGCACACAGCCAGCTTCCTCTGGGAGCTGCTGCTCTCTGGCTGCTTGCTCTTGAGCAAACCAATTTAAGGTTAACCCCATTATGGCAAGGCCATGGTTCAGCCCTGCCCCAGCTGCTGTGCAAGTGGAGAGGGGGCTCCAGGATAGGTGAGGAGCAGGGGTGCCTCTGGGCAGGGGGATGCTTGGTCTGGGCTGCAGAGCAGACCCTGGAGCCAGATGAGCAAGAGATGTGCTTTCCAAAATGAGCTGCTGCTGACCAGCTGTCTTCTGTGGAAGACCCAGTGCTCATTACAGCCATATTTCACATTCCAAAAAAAGAGAAGAAAGGCCTCCCAGGGCTTTGAAATGTGGAATACGCAGCTCTTGTAGGAAAGGGCTCAATTATTACCCTGTTAATTCCTTCTGCTTGTTGTTTCCCTGTGAAGAAAAACACCATCATCCTTATTCCTATCCCAGCACAGAGTTACATTCCCTCCAGGACACACTTCTCATTTTTACCCCAAATCTGCTACTACGTGCAGATATATCTCTAGTGAATAATGCTGTCTCAAAAGTGTCAAACTAAATGAAAAAGCCAAACTCTCTCCAGACTTTGCTTCTCAGGAGTGAATGTTGCATTTGGGAGGTGGGGGGAGAGGCAGATCTGGCACAGCTGACAGTGCTGTGTGGGTGGTGAAATACGGGGTTTTTTTGGTTTCAGAGGTCTCTAATGTTTCACAACACTGTTTGTTTCTGGTTTGGGGTGAAAAGCAAAGGCCAGTGACAGCAGCCACGGTGCATGAGCTGGCATTTGCCATCTGAGACCAGCCATCAAGTGCCACCACTTCACCAATTTTGTTCTGTGAAGTTGTTCTTTCCTGGAAGGAAGATATGGGAAACACTCACTTGAAGCAAGGAAGGAAGAGTACCAAGACATTGCAATGAATGCCCAGGAGGCTGTCCCTCAGCTGGGGATCATAATCAATCAGTCAAAATATTCCTGAAAAGAGCCTTTTAGTGCAGCACCACTATAATGTTTAGCTCCCTGTCATGTGGTATCTTTCAGAAATGACTTCTCAGTTGGTTTAAAATATTAAGGATGACCAGTAAGAAGAGGAATGGTGTATTGCATCCACTTTACAGGCTGGGTGATGTGGTGTGACACCATTCCAGCATACACAGCTGGGATGACAAGAGGTGCCAGGGCATTATTATCTCAGGGATGGTGGAAAAGTAAAGCTATATTAGTTTTAGGCTTCACTGCTTTAGTAGTTATATACCACACTTCTCCCAAATACCAGTGTTTAGCAAACATTTATCTTTTGTATTTTGCATCTTTCTCCAAGAAATCTTGCTTTGGTTGGATTTACTGCCCCAAAGCCAGTCATTTTGGTTCTTTGGTACTGGGCAGATAACTGTGCATTTCCATACCTTGAGGACAATTTTATGTAATACTGCTAATGACACCATGGCGTTACTGCTGGGATTGGCCCACCTCCCCCACGAAGCCTGAGCAAGAGAGCAGTCAGGTTGCTGGAGCTTTGATTTAAACTGTTTGCCATCACTGTTACAGCAAAAAGACAATACTGGGAAAAGGTGAAGACTGATGTACACTAATGGGGAGCAAAAGTGGATTAACTTTTTCAAAATCACTACCACTTTCTCCAGTCCCAGTTTGAGGACACTGAGCACATGAACTTTGCCTGCCTGCCTTCACCCCTGTCATACAGAGCACTGCAAATAGCCTCTAATACTCTTCCAATGCAGTACTCTCAATTTGTATTTGTAAATTCATATGACACCATCAGAATATTTTCCCAGAAAAGAATATGTAAGGCAGAGAAAACTTTGGGAAAAGGCTGTTGTAGTATTTCTGCCATCTCCATATACCTGAAAGTCTTGAATTGTCAGTGTAAGGCTTTCCTACAAGCTGCACAGAAATTGTAGCTCTTGCTAAATGAGGCAGAGTGAATTACAGATTAAAGGTGAGCCTCTAAGTCCCAAGACATTTGACCAGGCATAGTTTATGTTTGGCCAGGCATGAAATTGTGCCTGGCAGCACGAGTAGGCCGATAGCCTGAGCTCCATAATGAGTGTGGGACTGAGGACATGCCATGGCTTCATTAGAGGATGCAGGATTATGCCTTGATTCCCAGGACTGTGGGGAGACTGGCATCAGGCGAGACAGAACTGCTTTTGTTGGAACAGTGCTACACAAGCGCAGAAAAAGCAAACTGAGCCAGAAGGCAGAAAGGCTGCACTCAGCCCCTGGGAAGGGGATAACAAACTGCAGCTGGGAAAGAGAAGCTGAGAATCAGAAGAAAGCCCAGCAAACAGGAATGATTTCACAAACTGGATTCACAGAGAAAGAGAGCTCTGGTTAATATTGGATAGTGCAGAGCAGTGGCCTTCAACATTTTTCTGTCTATGGACTAAGGAAGTACTTCCAGGGGAGGCACAAAACACAGATGTGATATTTGTCTTTCAGCTGGCTAAAAAATGGCTGCAAAAGGGAAGGAATGTGCTCCTCTCCATGTTCTGTGGGGGTCAGGCATAGAGCAGCTTCTACTGAAGTAAGTAGAATTACTGCTGGCAGGGCTGGACTGCTGAGGACAGCATGTCATCCATACCATCAGAGGCTTTCACAGAATCACAGAATGGTTAGAATTGGAAGGGATGCCAGAGATAACTCTTTCCGATCCATCTGCCATGAATGGGGACACCTTCCACTAGACCTGGTGGCTCATATCCAACAGCACTTCCTGGTGAAGCACATCATGGGTAATCCCAGAACTGAAATGAAAATCAAACTAATGACAGAAGTCAGGCACCTTGAGCAAGGCACAAAGTGCTGGGGATCATTCCTGAGTGAGGGAGCTCACAACTTTTCCATACTTTTTTCCAAAACTCAGGGGAAAAATATTTCCTGAAAGAACTGTGCTATGAATAGAAGCTCATTGAGTGGGTAAGAGGTAATCACGGAATTAATCATGACGAGGCATAACGCCAAAAGTCTGGTGGCTTTTGTCTCCAAAAGCACGTCATACACTCATGGACCATCATCTTTCCCTCACAGCCCCAGCAAGAGCGCAGGAATGACTTGCTCATGCTTTCATCTTGAGAGCTCTTCAAACAAACGGGCCTTGAGCCTCCAAAGCACCAGCAAAAGCCCACGGTGCCTCTTTCCCTCAGTGATCTCAAGGCTGAATCCATGCTGTGCCTTGCTAAGCAGCTGTTATTCACCCTCTGAAACAAAGACTATTCTCCAGGACGATGGGAGCACTGTGTGCGAGCAGACATGGAGAGAAACAACAGCCCAAAGGACAGGCTGGATTTGCCTGTGGTAAGATGTTCTCCCAGCAAGCTTGGGAAGGAGCTGTTATTTGGAAGCACCACAAGGAATTCCACATGTGACATTTCAGCACTGCCTGCGGGGAGAAGGCTGAACCTGAATGCAGCATTTCCTCTGCTTTTAGCCCTGACTCTTGGATCTGGGATTTCTCACTTCCACCAAAATGCCTTTTGCAAGTGATTAAATACTGAGAAAGCTCAAGGTTGTGTCTTCTAAGTGAATTAATTTAAAAAAAAAAAAGAGGATTTCTTTGCCTTGCAATAGAGCAGGAATACTTGAATGGATGTCTAATTTTGTTCCATTAAACATCCAAAGCAGATGTTCTATTAAACATCCAAAGCAAGAAAATCTTGAGTTAAAAGGACTGCCTGTAGGCAGGCATGCCAACTCACAGCAGTATTATTCCATTTCCCAGTTATTCACAATCCATTGTAAACAAGAACTGCTATGTCTCTGCAATCAGTTGACCTTCAGCCTTGGTGTGTGGATTTAGATGCCATTGTTTTAGTCACAGCAAGAAAAATTAATTGCATTGTTGCTGTTCCAGCTGTATTTCTGGGAAAATGCTTGTGTGGGGTGTATCAAACAGAACCCTCAAAGGAATATTATTTTCCTCAGTTAAATAAAAAACATGTAACTGCCCTTTCAACCTCTGATGAGTGATTCAGCTTCTTCCTGATGCAGGTAGAGAGAAGCCCGAAGGAGTTAAAAACACGCACGGACTAATCTTTACATACAGCATCCAAATTATTGAGTTTGCATTGCAGCATCAGATTTCATAGCCAGCACTTATATTTATTTACTTTAGATATTTTCCTCTTTTCTCTAAAGGTGATGTTCAAAATACTTATGACAACTCCATCCATTTAGGAAGTGGTTTAGAAAGGATCCATGCCAGGCCACTGTGTTATTGGGAAAAATTCTAGGAGCAAAGCACCTAACCCAGCCCTATGATGCAGGTTGTGCCAAGGCAGGGAAGGCAAAAGAAAATGTTGTTGCCCTGAAGATCCAACAAGATTCCTCAGATTTTTTTGAGAAAAGGAATATTTCATTGCATGATCAGTGGGAATTTCAGTCATCAGGAGAACTGTAAATAACATTTAGAAATATGTCCTGATTTACAAAGAAATGAAGGGCTGTTCTCTACTGCCAGTAAATTTGGCAGCAACAACTCTGTTGATTTCAACAGTGAAATATAAGCAATAAGCTCCTTACTGAGTCAGAGGCTTGAAACACAGGCTGCCCTCATGGCTACTTGGATTTCCCCTGGAAACTTCCCTCTGTGCCACTCATCAAGCCCAAGTTTGCTTGGGCACATGAGCATAATGCCACAGGAGAGAGGCCAGGAATAGGAAGGGGCAAACCTTGAGGACCCACAGGGAAGTTCAAAACAGAAGAACTTCTCTGTGTTTCACTTTCAAGACCTCAAAGAGAAGTACCACTTTTGCAGTTTCCTGTGTGCTTTCCCCCAGTACTTTCCACCACCCTGCAATGGGGGGTTTATGGGTAGCCTTTCCTGTTGGGCAAAAAGAGATTCCCCAAGGGAGAGAGCCCTGGGCCAGGGGAGGTAACTGGGTTGGGATAAAACAACTGCAGTGAAAACAGGTCATGATTAGTTCCACCAGGCCTAAACACGATGCTGCTGCCATCATGAGGGCCAGTTGGGATTTGATCCCATCCCGTGACCTTTCCAGTGCTGCATTCCCTGATCTAAAATTAGGCCTCTCATCCCTTGCACACAAGCCCTGTGCCAGCCCGGATTGAGCCGTGGGTGACAGGAGAGGATCCACCAGCTGAGCACCAGTGAGGACAGGCATGGCCCAGCCCCAGCTCTTAAATATGGATGAGCACGTTCCTCCCGCACCATGGGAGCTGCTGACACGGCTGCCACAGGGTGGTTTTGGCAGTTCCTGGGCTCAGCTGACAGAGCAGGTCTGTCAGGACAACCAGCCCTTTGCTGTGCAGCACAGCTGTGCTGTCACATCTGGAGCACTGAGCCACATTGTAGAGAGCAATGTGTCTGATGCTGCTCAGGATGTGGCTCCTTGAACCATTTCTTGTAGCTTAACTGATGAAGCAGTTCCTATTTGCCTTTTCTCAATCCATGGCTATGCTGGCCTCTAAGGACATACAAGTAAAAAGTGTCCCCAACTTAGAGACCCCTATCTAATGCAGGGGCACTGTAAGAAAAGCAACTTGCATCTTGGAAGCACACACAAATTTTTCTGGCTTCACAGAGAGCTATCCCTTGTGTCTTCATGCTGAACCTCAGAGGCATTAGGAAGCTGTAAACAGAGAAGTAGTGTTATAGAAAGAAACAAGAGTAAGCTGGTATAAAGGAAGGACTACAGGATGCTGGAGTACCTTAAAAAATAGGATGCTAAATAATGCTGCTTTTCTGTCAGAGGGTCCCTGAACCATCTCCAAAGCAGGGACAGTATCACTCCCGCCAGTCCATAAGGAAGGGTGATTTTTCCCAGGCTACGAAGATGCCTCACTGAAGGTCCAGGGATAGCAAACTGGGAAGAGCTGTCTGCCAGTTCAAGGGGATTTCCCTTCCCTCCTGCCCACTGTGAGCATGTCAGGGACAGCTGCCCCCAGCCAGAAATCTCGGACATGAATCCCTCCTCCCTCTCCATGTCAGAACAACCACAGAAATGCACACCTCCCTCGCTCAAATGCCAGGGGAGGGTGCCAGGGCAGCCTCAGGGATGGATGCCTCCTCCACCAGAATATCACAGCAAAGGTGTCAGCAGCCTCAGCTACGACCGCTCCTCAAGTAGAAATACCAGGATGGGCATGCAGACCATGTTTAAATACAAGCCCTTCCTCTGATAAAGATTTAGGACATTCTTGTCAGGTTTGAACTCCTGGCTTATTACTCAGGCATGTAGTATCTCTAATGCCAGAAAAAACCAAAATCAGGAAAGCTCTCTGGGGTTACCTTGGTCCAGTTATGACCAGAGAGGACAAAACTAGCATCATGTGAGGCTGGTACCACTGGTAGAAAAGTTTCCCAGATGGGAAACTGTTCACTTCACACTGCTGAAGTTATCAAATCACAGTTTTGCTGCAGGTCAGACCTCCAACACCAACCTCCTTCAAACAGACCTAGGAAAAATGTGTTTTCACCACTTGGAGAGGAAGACAACACAGGCAGAACTATGACAAGAAGATGAAGATAAACTGCTGTTGTGAACATTTCTGCTGAACATGGCTCTGCTTGGCTTTTGCACCTGGATTCAAAAAATCATGAGCAGACCAATCTTCTCAGCACAAGGGCAGGATTCTACCTGTGGCAATAGGGTCCATGTTGGACAGGACAAAGTATTTTGCAGGAGGAAGGAACTTTTTGGATCTGAGAACATTAGGTTAGGTAAGTGCTTTTGTACTTGAAAAAATATTCCACACTGGTTGGCTTCAAGATCTTGGGTTTACATGTTGCTTTCAAGCAGTAAGATAATATAGAATTAGCCAACTTGATGGTTCTCTTTAAGTTCAGACTGAACTTCCACATGTGAGAGCGAAAAGTCTGCTCCCCACCTACCACAAAACATAGCCTGCACATGGAATTCTTTGGAGAAGGCCACAAGCAGCCTTCAAAGACAGCAGAGATCCATCCCTTGGTGTGCTTCTGTGATAATTTTGAAAGCCAAAGGATGCTGTACTTAAAAGCATATAACTTAGCACATGCATAATAATCAAGGGTTGGGAAGCACAAATGAAAACAAAGTTGGGGCAGGGAAGTAGTACATTAAATAAGAGGAAAAATGAGAGGTTGTATCCTAGAAACAACAGTCCCCTCTGACTGAAAGGTTTCAGACTTGGACCCCAGGAGGTACTCTCCACTCACTTTTGCACCCTAGGGCATCTAGAAGAAGTCCAGTTAGCAGCAGTTTAGGAAGTTCTCACTTCGCTGACACATACAGACACTGGAAGAAAAAGTGAAACTTCATCATAAGGATTTCTGCTATTGTCTGGGAGAAGTCCTGGGTATGCAATCTTTGCCCACCACTTCTTGGTTATGTCTCTTACACAAAACATGACCTGTCATGGGAACTTCTCCCTCAGTGGTAGGCACTGTGTGATGCAATCTGCTGGTGAACTCAGAGCCCCATTGCCCAGGCTCTGCTCCTCTCCCTCATCACTACCCTGTTCCTATGCTGTAAGGCCAACATTTGGATATATACACATAGCTCTTCTCAGCCTGGTTGCTGATACAGAAAAAGAAATCCTTTTTATTACTTGTAGTCATCATAAATAGGGGAGAAGTAGACACCTCGATCAGTTGGAAATTGAGTTGTAAGCTGAACCGAGTGATCAGATTTAAAATGCACAATAATCTTGAAAGGTGGATCCACCTCCTCTAGACCTCCAACCACTTATTGGTTGCTCTGCCCCAGCTGCTGAGCGGTGACAGTGCCTTTGGAGCCAGCAAGTTCCTCCACAGCTTACTAACCTGTCAGGTCCCTGCACTCAGGGAGAAGAACTGGACCCCCTAATGATCTAGCTGACATTGCTCTGGCCTGCAGAGCTGAGCCAGCCTTCAGAACCCAAACTTTCATTCTTTTGCTGACCTTAAACTTTAATAAAGTTTTGGAAAAAGACAGAGAAATGTAGCAGGTGTGATTTCTTGGTCTTTTACCTCAGATTTTAATGAGGACCCCAAATCCTCTTCTGCTACTCCTTTTTGCACATGTCCCACTTTTATAAAATTATCCCATAGTGAACAGAAATAAAAGAGCTATTTCCCAGCACAAGAGGATGAAAAGCGATCAGCTACAAGCAGCTCAGGTCACAGACCATGCAATCCCCACCACATGCTGCTTCACATGCCTCCCTGTGCCATGCACTGCAGGGAGGTCAGCCACTCTAGATCCTTCCCTATTCCCCTCCCCAAGCTGCTGCACACCCCGTCCCACATGGAAAAGGTGCTTTTCTACAGGATATTACCTGACCCCGATTTTACAGTCCAGCCTCACAGCAAGAGTATTTTCTTACTCTCCCAAGCACCAACTCAGGCACCTCTACTTGGGCTTTGTGTGCCCCACCAGCTCTAGGAGACAGCCAAATATTCCCAGCAGAAGGTGGCAAGGAGTGTCTGCTGACTCAGAAAGCTGCTGCTAGCCATCTGCACCCAGACCTACTGCTTTTCTACTTTGAAACGTGCACAGTTGGAATTGCTTAGTGCCAATGAGTTCAACTCATAGAAAATACCACAGGAAAATTACTATTTTCCCTGTCTGGTAATAAAGGTAAGGAAAACAAGTCTGAACAAAAATCTCAAATACCATTCAATGAATAAGCATATTGAATTAATGGACTCCAGGAAGAACATCTTTACCCATATGACAATCTGCTTCTTGACACACCTTTAGCTGGCAATGAGGATAATAGCTTTTCAGCACCCTGAAATAGGAAATTCAAACCTCACTTCAAAAATAATCTCCTTATAAATGCTTTTTATTGATAGTATCTTCATTTTTACAGGTAGATCTTTCATTGTCTAATGCAAAGAATTCATAACTTTTTCTAGTAGAGACACACCCCATTTGCAGGCTCCTACTCAGCTAAATTTGGATATTAGGACTGGCAATAAAATTGACTTTGATGCTCAACCAAGAAGGGGGAAGCAATCCTATGCAAGTCACTGTTCAAATTTAAGGAAGCAGTTGCAAAATAAAGTCACAAATCTCTGAAGCACGTCTTGCTTTTAAGTGTAAATTTCAGGCGAGAAATATATCCTGTGTATTAAATAAGTCAGGCATGAACCCCTGGATTCCAGGGATTGCAGACTTCAGTTAACTTCTAAGATAGTGCAAACTATAAACACAGAGTATCAGTGTAGTCCTATGCAGTACACTGAGTAGTTACAGAGCACAGAAAAGTTCCTGTGCAGCACTGGAAGATGCACAGCCTGGTTTAACTTGGTCACTCACCACCCAATATTATTTAACTAAGTACAAGATACCTGTCTCAGGAATCAGGTTACACAGACAAGAAACAGCAACTGCAGGAGGTCAAAGTGCCATGATATATTTGGTTTGGGTAAATGAGGGCAGCCAGGGGATGACACCCAAGCTCTATGTTTTTAATTTAAAAAGTAATTAAAAGATGCTTCTTGTTCCCCTCTCTGCTGGTAGAAATGCCCTGACCCCACTGAAGTTAACTTAAAATAGATAAAGATGAGGCCCAGAACAGATTCCATTACATGAATCTAATTTGGATCCCACATAAATCACTCTATACAAACACTTATTCAAGCAAACAACCCAGGATGCCCACAGATCTGCAGCTAAAAGGGACATGCTGCAGATGTACACCAGCTGAGCATCAGACTCCCTTGGACTTCCCCATCCCTAACTGAAAGAGTCTCCTACAGTCAAGGCCCTCAGTGCTAAGCTGGGGATGAGACATTTGTCTGAGCCAAGTGCAAAGACCCTCTGAACATTTAAAGAGAGGTTTCAGTGGGTCTGAGATGTGTCATTGAGTCACTTCCCAGTGCAGATTCTCAGCACATCTGTGGTGGACACCCCTGCATCCTTCAGGGATCACATAACTGAGGATGTGAGGAACCAGGTCCAGGTTCCCCCCTGCATCCAGAACAGCATCCTCTGCTTTCAGTCACAAACACTGCCTTTGCAGCCATGCCCCGAGCACTGTGTGTGTGTGTGTGTGTGTGTGTGTGTGTGTGTGTGTGTGTGTAATCCTTGGATCACATCAGCCACCCTGGTTCTGCCCAGGAGCCATATCCCTTCACCTCCTGCATGAAAAGGTCATTGGATGCAGCATCAAGCTCACCTCCAGCTGTCCCCAAACCAGCTCTTAACTGCAGATTTCAAACCTTGCCTCCTTTCCCTTTCACACTGGCATTGGAGGAGGTGATGAAATACAGAAGAAGTTTCAGCACTCCAAGGCCAAATCTTGCACTGTTTCCAATGATTTTCAGGCTCATGTGGCACCCAGCATTTCCATCCCATGACCATGGTTATTTCTGGTCACTGGTTATCAAGGAGAAAGGGGACCAAACCCTAGGGCAATCCCAGAGGGGAACCCTCCACCAGCACAGCCAAAGGCTGGCATGACATGAATCAGTGTTTTTAAGAGACCAGACCATTTGCCCATGAGGGTGGCCCCTCTGCTTCTGCTTCCTGTCTTGGCAGATATTGTTGAGGGTAAAGTCTTTCCCTAGTACCATGGACTTCTTGGAAAAAGAGTGTTAGAGAGGAAAGTGGCAGTGCCAGCAGACAGGATGCCTGCCAAAAAAAAGCACAGACCAGAAGAGGCATCTGTTCTCCAGCACTGTGCCAGCTCAACTGGGCACCTCCTTCCAGCACAAAGCATCGCCCCAGACCACGTCTGCTGCTCGGGGATGTCCCCACACAGGATCTGAATAGCCCCTCCAAAAGTTGTGTGGCCACACAGGTGCTGAGAGTGGGCATCAGGAGCACTAGGTAAGCTTATAGTTTACACTCAGCTTTAAATCCCTGGACCATTTTTTTTACATTTTGCATTAGACCAAAGCCATCAGATGTAAAACAGAAATTGTCCCAAGCATAGTAACCAGGCACTTGGACTTTCTACCTGCCCCACTCCCTGCCCCACAGCAGCTTCCCAGGAAAGGGGGAAGAGGTAGGCTCTGCAGGACCACAATATTTTGATTTTCTGCCTGCAGGGCAACTGCTTCAACCCAGATCTCATCCAGATGTGTGCAGATGCTTCCCATTGAAGCTATCTAGGCAAGGGACAGCACAGTCCTCACAGCCTTCACAGACCCTCTGCAAAGGCTCCCCACAGCCACTGCTGTCACCCAGGCATCCCCTGGCTGCCCTCCAGCCAGCCCCTGCTGTGGCACCATGCTTGCCCAGGTAAAAGGCTCACCACACGCCATGGCCAGGGATGCCGGTGGCTAGAAATCAGGAACAGAAATAAGGAAAACAAGTCATAGCATCATGGAATAGTTTGGGTTAGAAGAGACCTTTAAAGGTCATCTAGTCCAACCTCCCTGCAATGAGCAGGGACATCTTCAGCTACCTCAGGTTGCACAGAGTCCTGTCCAACTTGACCTTGAATGTATCCAGGGAGGGAGCAATTCTCACCTCTCTGGGCAACCTGTTCCACTGTTTTACCACCCTCATCATAAAACATGACTCCCTTTCCTATAATCTAAATCGACCCTTCTTCAGTTCCAAACCATTACCCCTTGTCCTATCACAACAGGCCCTGCTAAAACCTTTGTCCCCATCTTTCCATCATCATAGGCCTCCCTTCAAGTACTGACAGGGTCAAGAAGGTCTCCCATCCACAAGTGGAACACAGAGTTTTGGAGGCTTTGGGGTAGGGAAGGAAGCCTGTGTCTTCCAAGTCTCTAGGCAGGGAGTCAATCCCCACTCTGAAGGTGCTGGAGGGTATTCATGTCTCCTGGGAGTGCCATGAGCCCTGCTCTGAGGAAGACACAGTGCTGGGTCGAGATACAGGCAGCTGTGCTTTCAGGCATGCACCTCACCCCCGACAGCCTGCTGGTGGCAGTGCCCTGCTTAGAAAGCAAAGCTTTCAAAAATCATGGAATATCCTGAACTGGAAAAGACCTACAGTGATTATGAAGTCCAACGACCATTTCTGCATTGGACAACCTCAAAAGTCACACAATATGTCTGAGAGCATTGTCCAAATGCTTCTTGAACTCTGGCAGGCTTGATGCCATGACCACTTCCCTGGGGAGGCTGTTCCCAACCACCCTCTGGGTGAAGAACCTTTTCCTGCTATCCAACCTAAACCTCTTCTGACACACCTTTAGGCCATTCCCTTGGGTCCTGTCACTGGTGACCATCGGGAAGAGATAGTGCCTGCCTCTCCTCTTCCCCTTTACGAGGAGGCTGAAGGCTGTGATGAAGTTTCCCTAAGTCTTATCTTCTCCAGGCTGAACAAGTCTAGTTACCCCAACTGCTCCTCGTATGGCTTCCCCTCCAGACCCATCACCATCTTTCTTCCCCTTCTTTGGACACTCTCTAATAGCTTTATATCTTTCTTATATTGTGTGCCCAAAACTGCCTCCAGGACTGGAGGTGAGGCTGTCCCAGCACAGAGACAATCGGGACAATCCCTCCCTTGCCCGGCTGGTGATGTTGTGCCTGATGCACCCCAGGACAGGATCATCCCTCCTGGCTGCTGACCCATGTTCAACTTGCCATCATTCCCCATCCTTTGCACACCCAAGGATGACCACCCCAGGTGCAGAACATGGCATTTTTGGAGGCACCTGCTCTATCCCTGACGGCACGTTTCCAAGCCTGCAATGGGACACATGCCACAGCCAAGCCCTCGGGCAGCGAGTCCAGGGTGCCGCATTCACCGGTCTGCCGGCACAGGGCGCCGGGGCTCAGCTCCTCTGCAGGCACCGACCCTCCGGACCCGGCACGGCGCTGCCAGCCGCCGTCCTCGCCGGAGGGGATTTCTCGGGTCTCTTCGCCCGGGAGGAGGCGCGACTGGAGTTTCCCAGCAGCCGGGTCCCGCCCCCGCCCTCCTCCCCTTATAGCCGGGCTGCCCCGGCCCCGGCCCCAGACCCTCTGACAGTGCCGGTGACAGTGACAGTGCTGCTGCAGCCCCGCCGCCCCGGACCCGCCGCAGAGTAAGTCAGGCAGAGCTCCGTGCCGAGCTCCCGGAGCTCGGCTCTCTCCCCTTCCCCTCGGGACGGCGTCTCCCGCTTCTCCTGAGCCGCTGCGCTCCCTCGCTGGGGAGCTCGGGGGCTCTCTGCTGGGTCCGAGACTGGGGAACGAGTGGCAGATGCTGAAGGGTGGGTTGCGGACACAGGGACAGGTTTCAGCCCCACCTTGTAATTATCAGAATGGGGAATAAATCGGATCGCTGGCAGGACAGCCGCTCCAGGCATATCCCAGGGCTGGGCACCGTAAGGATAACTGCCTGGTAATAACATTGTGACAGCTAGGTCTGATTTCTGCTGCTTTTCCCCTAAATGTCAGGGCACAGCCTCGAGAAGTGACTACTGTAAACCATTCCCCCCCTTCCTACCTCTCTGCCTTCCAACACCTTTCCCAGAATTTAGGTATTTTAGGTATTGGGCACCAAAGCGTCCTGAACGCAGATCTGGCACTGAGTTCCACATCCAGCGTGGCACTTCTGCCCTCTTCTCTTTGTCTCTATTTAAAGGAAGTGGTTTTCCCCTAAACCACAGGAAAGTAATTGGATTGTGATTCACTCAGTTTGTCTATGCTGAAAAAACACAATTTCAGAACTTGGACTCTGGATGGCCCCAGGCAGACTCTGAGTTTACCTTGACAGGATCCCTGTACCAAGCTGGCACATTTCTGCATTGCCCTGTTGTGACTGCTTTTTCCTAGTCAGGGATGTCCCACAGCTCCCAGGACTTGCCTTTTCCTGGGGCACTGAAAAGCCTGTAGAAATTCCCTTCTGTCTTTGTGCAGCAGCCCCCTATCCACTGCATCAACTCAGCACAAATTGAAAAATTCAGCCCTGGAGTTAGAATTATTCGTGTGTTCAAAGTAGAATTTCTTTTTGAGGCTGCTGCAAAGTGAGAAAGAGACTTTCAGTGACTGGAGCATATGGCAAATCTAGAAGCAGTAGTGCCTCACTTTGACACCCAAGTTCAGAGCAGAAAACCTGAAGAAACACTCATTCTCCAAAGTACCAGCTGCCTTCTCCCACCATGGGACTTCGAGGCTTTCCATTTCTGATAAAGCAAATCACAAGGGAGCAGAGAGCTCAGGTTTGGGTTTGTTTCATTCACCCTCTCTATAAAAAGATGCCTGGAAAGCCAATGAGTTTGAAAGTGCCGAGAGAAGCTCCCAGGGAATTTGTTTATCTTCTCAGTCGCTGTTAGCTCTAGCAGTGAACTTTGCAAACTCCAGGCCTTAAAGAAGAATTTGGCTCTGGAACTGTATTATGAAAACAAAACTCTAGACAGCAGCAGCTGTTTGCTCTTTCAGTAGCAACAGTTCAAAATTATGCTGCTCAGATACGAAGCAAGAAGAAAAAATTAGGGTATTACAATGCATTTTCTCTGTTTTTTCCCAATAACAGTGTATATATAGAATTTTCTCTTTCTCTGTTTAAAAGATTCTCACTAAGAATGGGAAATGATGGTTTACCAGACAGTTTTCAGGTGTGTGTCTAATTTAGGGAAATCAGATTCCAATTTGGAAATGGCTGCTGCACTGCACAGCTGTATCTATACATGGTTTTATGCTGGTTGAAAGGATCTCTCTCATGCTAGGTGAGATGCCCTGTTCTTCCTGCTCTGCCACTACCGTTCCCCATCACCCCCAGCCCTATAGGGGTGCCTGCTGATGCTGAGTCACATGGATTGAGTACTCTGGGGAGGTTCTGCTCCTGCCTTAGCTTCTTTACTGGAGACAAGTTTTGTTTTCCCTCAGCTCCCCATTAGGAGCAGAATTTGGCCACCATCAGGATGGTGCTGGACCAGATATTGGGTGGTGGATATCTCACAGGGGTCTGCAGATAGGACTATGGATGAGAGCAGCACAGCAAAGGGTCAGGGTGGGGCTCTGGGTGGCCCAGCTCTTCTATGGACTGTAATTTCCCAGACAGAGCCAAGTGGAAGCCCCCAGATTTGTAGTGTCTCTATTCAGTACTTAACTCAGATAACAAAAATGGTAGGAAAAAATCCCCCACCTCCTAAGAGGGCTCCCAACTTGCAGAGATTAAGTCTGGCATCTCTGTGCACTCTTTGCTTTGATGAATTAGCAGTTTGTTTAGGTGTCAGCACATGGTCTGAGGTACACTAAACTCAGACTGTCTGTACTGCTCTACTGCTTCAAAGATGGCTTGGTCCGGTGCAATTTTCTTGTGTGGGCAGGGATAACCACTTTTCCACAGGGAACGGATGGGGAGAGACATGGCTGATGCAAATGCGAGAATAAACTTTGCTAGATAACTCTGGATTTATGAGAGGCTGTGGGAGAGTAGGAGATATCCACTAAAATGAGATATAAATCCTCATGACCTAGGATGTCAGCAGGCTGGAGAGGACAAAAAATCCAAACAATTGCTTGTTAATACTGGCAGCAACTCAGGAAAAAGAAGTCAAGAAAAAGTTCAGCAAAAAAATTCAGAATAGGGATAATTAGTAATTCTCTTCCCCTGAGAGCTCTCTGGCACACCATGAGCTGCCCCTCACCAATGAGATCATTCTGCATGAAAGCTGTTTCCTTTGAGGAAGAAAAGGAGAAAATGGGAAGCCACTGTGCTCAGAGTCTGGGCTGGGTCCTTCTGTGTCTTGAGTCTGCTCCAAGTGTTTCCCTTGCCCTTGCTGCCCACCCCTGAAAAGCTCCAACTCAGAGGTAGGTGCTATGATCAGCAGACAGCTTGCTGTATCCCACTGCAGCTACACCAGCACCACAGTCCCAGTGCTGCAGGGCATCTGGACAGGGTGGCAGATGATGCTCTGTGAGCTGAGCTGCTCTTCTGGTTTGAAACCAGAAGTTGAATATGCTATGTCAGAAATAATTGGAGCTAAAGGCTCCCCTGGCACAAGCCATGTTGCCACATAAAAATAATGAGGATGACGATGATAACAGTAAATTAGTAATAGTACTGAGTTGGGAACAATGTCGACTTGACCTCAAATCGTTACATTTCCCAAGACTTGAATTTGAGTTCTGTGCCTGGGAAATGATTTAGCATTTCTCCTGCTAAAAAAATTAAGAGCTTGATGGAGTTTTAGCAAGCTTTGATTTGTAATTAGAGCAGAGGCTTAGAGGAGCAGCCTGTGGCTGCCCAAGCCAGAGCCAAGCTCCTGGCATGTCCTGTCTGTTGCATTGGGCAGGAGCACATGCTGACGGAGGCAGGAGGTGCAGTGCTAGCACAGCAGCTCCTGCCTGTGCCCCCCAGATGTAACCAGGACCACCTCCTTTTAGCTGAGTATTACTTGTAGATGTAACCAGGACCACCTCCTTTTAGCTGAGTATTGCTTGTAGAAAGGGTTGGCATTTTTTTCTGTAAGTTTCTTAAAAGCATTTCTTACAGTAAGAGCTTGGCTATCTAACAATAATGAGAAGAGATGGACAGGGAATTATTGGTACCTCTTGACACTAAGACTGAGGCTGCGTTTCCCACAAGAAGTGGCAACTGGGGTTTACTGGTATTTCCTGCTGCAGATACAAACACAGGCCAACCAGCAGTGGCACATGATAATCACTGGGCAAGAGTTCAAGCTGGCCAAATGTGAGAGAGCATGACAGCTTTTGCATCCACAGCCTTACCTAGGTGCTCGAGGCTGGCTTTTTTTGAGCCCTACCAGGACAAAGTTCTGACAGATGTTAAAAACTCAGCTTTTAACCAGCTTAATCATTCCCCTATGGACTCTTGTATGTGTAGTGTCACTTGGATGCTTTTCAAAGATACATTGCATTCATCTTGGCATTGAAAAAGAACCAAAACTGTTTGAAGTCACCTTTGTGATCATCATTCATCAAAATGAAAGACCTTAGCCTTTAGGAAAGGGAGAGGTAGTTTCTTTGGTTAGAAAACAAACAAACAAAAAAAACCCCAATAATGTTTTTTTTTAAATAATAGGAGAGAGGGAGAGAAAGGACTCAGCTGAATCTGAGTCTGTGCTTGAACAAACAGGAAAGAAGGGATTTGGCAGAATTAATCTAAACACAGTGTTGTATTGGGAAATGCATGTTACAAAAAGAGCCCTACAAAAATTAAGAAAGTCCAAATTACTTACAGAGCATGCCTGTTGCAATGATTTTTTTTTGGTTGGTTGGTTGTTTTTCTGGGTATTTTTGTAGTGGAAATGTAACAAAAAGGAGCTCTTTTCCACTGCTTTCAGGATTCTAGTGGGGCATCCTAACTAGCATAGCTGGAGTGAATTGCAGGGAGTTTCCTTCCCCCTCCCCTCCTCAGTACATGTGCTAGGGAAATGTAGGTGCACAGATTCAGCCATGGCACAGCTGTTGGCTAACCTGGGATTAGCTCAGTTATTTAAGAGTATGCTGCTAATAATGTGTTGGTTGTAGGTTCAATCCCTGTATGGGCCATTCACTTCAGAGTTGGAATTGATGATCCTTGTGGGTCCTTTCCAGCTCAGACTGTTCTGTAACTCCTGTCAGCTGAGCTCTGGTGCTCAGGCCCCCTTTGCTTGCTCATGCAAGCAGAATTCCTTCCCAAGTGAGTTTTCATATTTGTTGTGTTTAGAAAGTTGTAGCATTACTAACCCTGAACAGGGCCTGGCATCCAAAGCAGGGAGAAGGAAAGCTCTCAGCACAGCCAGGTTCTCACTGCTCTCTGTACCACTCAGCTGCTACCACTAACTTGATGCTTCAAAGCTCTCCAAGCTGCCAGGAGCCAGCAGGAGGAAACACAATTAGAATGAAATGCCACAGTCTTCCAACCAGTTTTTGCAGAAATAAGTATCATATTTTTTATCAGCATGGCACATATCAACATTTTAAACTTAACAAGGGTATTTGAAGATTACTGCATTGTGGCCTTATAACTGAACCCAAATTCTTTGTTTATTTAAAGTCTAATTTTTCTGCCATTATTCAGTACAAGTAAACCAAAACTTGCCTGAGAGTTCTTCATACAAATGTGCTTCAGTCTCCTAGAAAGTCACTTTAAATAAAGCAGTACTAGACTAAGGATTGGAAACTATGAATCACTTAATTTATTTACAATGATTACATAATTATAATCATTATACAAATGGTTATAGTTATGCAAATAAATATTTTGCAGTATATTGAATTATAGAGGAACATAATTCTAAATATGAATTCTGAAAAGAAGTTATAACAATAACAAATTTCTGTTGTTAATTATTTATTGTGTAAGAGTGTTGGTGGAAGGGCAGGACTCTGTCAGGATGACGTCTGTTTAAACAAGGCTAAACTACCTGATCCTTGTGCCTTGTTCTCACTTACCTTGAGCACAGATCAGGAAAAAAAGGCCTGAGTAAGGTGAGAATTGATCCCCAGCCATGTAAGAGTTATGAGAGTTTTGTGGTTGCTCTGAAGGCACAGGACACTTATCCCACCCACATCATTCGTGTGCCCATCCATGCTCATATCCATAGTCACACAGCATCCCATGGGAGAGCCTGACAAGCTCAAGGTCTCAAATCAAGACAGCTGAATCACCCTCAAAACGGCTCTTTGATTTTCTCTAAGTTAGACCAGAGAGCTGTTTCCATTCTCTGCATTACCTGGGATGGTGTTGCTCAGCAATTCTCCTGTGCTCACACCAGACATAGCATTCTCCCTGTTGCCCACACATATGCCTTACTGCACTTTCTCTGTGGTACTTTTCTTCCTAACTGTTATAATTTTTTTTTCCTGAAATTTACAGGCTAGAAGGAAAATGATGAAAATGTTACCTTTTCTCCAAAGTGGTCCTTTTGGAATGCGCAGTGGAACGGAGAGTTGCATTGATGCAAACAGGCCGTTTGAAAACACTTCAGCATCAGTTGCTGAGGAAGCCCCTGCCTGTCCTGAACCTTCTGCAGATGAAATCTGGCCCAGGGACCAGGACAAGATGAGAGAAAAGCCAGGGGCAGCCTGCAGAGCTTCACGTGCCTCTTCAACCACAAGCAATGAGAGTTGCATCTCTGCTGGGGACAGCCCTGAGAAGGGAAACAAAGGAATAAAGGGAATGCTTAAAAGTGCATTTAAAATAGTTAAAAAGACCAAGCCACCCAGTGGTAAGTGCTCCTCCTTCTTCCTTGCACCACTTCATGGGCCACACTTACCTCTAGAGGGGTTATATGAGGCAGGGAATTGTTCCGTAGGGGAACAAAGGTATCGATAGATTGAACTGACTTTTCCAAGAAGCCTGGGGAAAATTTGGCTGAGGGACACATGACCTCAAGTCCTCCTCCTTTATTACCAAGGGCACAGTCCTTGAGGAACTGCCCATTTGCAAGTTTTCTGTCTAAAACAAAACTTATTTCAACCTCTCATGGGGGCACAGAGAACTGAGGGTAGGTGAGAAACCAAGGTGTAACTCTCAGCTTTGTTCCTCCATCTCCTCCTACAAAGTCTTGTTGTTTTAGTACAAATTATTTCGTTTCCAGACAAGCCTTTACCTGTCTAATTGGCATCTCTTTCTCCATGTGTCAAATGGTTTTCCAGACTGGTGGTTTTCCTTCTTGGCCTTGCATTTGCTGCTGAAAAGAGGCCTTTTGTACTTTTGTTCCTACCCATGCATTGCCCCATCCACAATGTCTTCTTTTTTTTTTTTTTCTTTTTTAAGAAATCAGATTTAAAACAACCGGAATTGCAGAAAATATTCCAGATGAGAGACCACCAATGTGTGGTACAATATATTCCTATTTTCCCATCTCAGCTGGATATTTCTCACTGAGTACATCCTGGGGTTGTAACTGACATGTTCACTATCATCTCCCAGTAAGGATTTACTAATTCTCCAGGCATCTCTCTTCCTCCTCCATTTCAAGCTGATTCATATCCACCTTGCAGCAGAAAATTTTATTTGTTGCTAAGTAACTTTTGTTCTATTGAATTTGCATCCTGTGTTTCCTGCCATTAAATTTCAGCCCATTTACTATTCAAGCTATCCCATTGTTCCTGTAAAATGCACCAAGCCCTCAGTTTCAATAATGTCTCTGAACTTTGTGCAATCAGCAGATGCCAAAAGGGCACTCCCAGCTTTTGTGCCACAGTCTCTAAGGACAAATGAAGTAAGATGAGTTTCATGAATAATGTAAGCTTTCTCCATCCAGGGTCCTCCATGCAAACATTACACACCTAACAAATCTTATTTCGGGATATGACTTTGCCATTTTAACTAATAATTTCCCAGGTTGCCCTGTCTCAAGTAACTGACTGTAATTTAGATAAGACAGTTCAGTTGTATTTGTCTTGCTTGCTAAATGTGTCCTCCCAAACAATTGCACGGTCAGGTTGTGCCAAATCTATTTCTGGAAAACCCATGTGGTATTTCCTTTAGCACATCTTTAGTTACATCTTTCTATCTACATTATTTCTAAAGCCATGCTTCTGACTTGAGATCATATTAATGGGAAGGGGGATGAGCAATAACTAACTAACTCCACAAGGCTAAATTTTTGAAAAAATTATAGGTGGCTTGTGAATAGCTGTCCATACGCAACACGCTGGTGGTGGGTATTCAAATTTCCATCACCTCAGTTAAAGGCAAGTTAGAAGTAATCTGATCTTTAAATAAACAGATTTTCTATATGGTGTAGGAGCCAAGAGCTAGCATTTTGGAAGTATAAGCATTTTTAAAAAAATATTCCAGAGCCATCATTTTTTATAAAACAGAAATCTAAATCTTTGCTCTTGGTTAAAGAAAGGCTGTTCTTTTTTTCACCAGTCAAACAAGTCATGGATCTCCTTGGAGAGCAAAAGCTTTGTGATGCCATTCAACATTTGTTTGTCCTGGAGAAGAGCCTGTCTAGCAAAAGTGAGGAGGGACTGAACACCAGTCAGAAAGACATCGAGTCTGTCTATGAAGTTCTGAAGCACAAGGTCTTCAGCACCTTGAAAGATTCTGTGCTGCTTGCAAAAACAAACCCAGACCTGCTGCAGCAGGCAGTGGAGGCTCTGAAAGAACAGGAGAAAGAAGATCAGGGCTACCTGTCAGAGAATCCACCTGACCAAAATATGCAATTTAGACCTAGAAAATGGAAAGAGCTTTGGATGGCTACAGTAAAGGAGTCGGTAGAAGCTCGAATGAAAGATGCAAGCCGTACTCCTAGAACTGAGAACCTCTCTGCAGTTGGCCAGAACCTCCTGCACATGGGAAAGACAATGAAAGAAGATTTGACAGTGGTTGCTAAGTACATTAACAAGCTTTATCCTCCTGAGTTTAATGTGTTCAGCATATATGCAGAACTCTACCACAATTATTTTGCCTCCCAGGCAAAGAAAAGTGCTGAGTCTCATCTGGAAGATAAGGATATTTACCTTCTTCTCTCATGGGTGCACAACTTCTATCCAAAGTAAGTGGGCTTTTATACAAGTTTATCCCTGGCAATCAAAACAGGCTCATTGGCTGCAAACCCAAGCATTTGCTTGATTTATGAGTTAGTATTACTGCAGTGCAGTCCAGCACCTGGCTAAGTTCTGGTGTTACTGATGATGTGCTGATTTGCACTCCTTGCCAGAATAGCCAGAAGGGACACACTCAAGACTGCTAGTCTGTAAATAAAGGGCTGTTCCACCATTCTGGCTTCTGGGCAACAGACACACAGATGTTTAAGGCTTCATTTGTGGGGTAAATTGGTTAAGGTTCATTGTCTTGATATCTATTACAGTTGCAGACCTGGGCTCACTCTTGGAAAATTTGGAAATTTCAGCCCTTTGTACCAGAGGACAGACAATAAATAGAACAACCTTGCAATTATCCTGGGCATGGAGGATGTTACTTAGATGTTACCCACAGTCTGTTTTCCTCACCTTTAGGAGAGCCAGAGGTGTGCCCCTGTGAGAGGACACCTTCAGCCAAGGGTTCCTATAAACCCTATATGTTATTGAACTGAAAATATTGCTTGTTGTGGCTAATAGTACTGGGTGGAGAATTGAGGGCTTTCACTTCTTAGGTGGAAACCAGTAAAGACACCAGCAATGTTTCTTCTGTTCTAAAGTAATTCAGCTCCACTTTTTCCTTTCCGTATTTCACTGAGTGTAATGATTCAGTGTTGATCCTGGAAGTTTTCCATAGTCAGTTTTGTGCTCCAGGTCAGGAAATTCAGGCCTGAACCAGCCTGTGTTTGGAAGTGAGCAGTTGTGAGGGGTAGGGCTCAGCCAGAACAGCTCAGCCTGGCACTGGGGACAGTGTTGGCCAGGGTGGCAGCAGGTTTGAGAGTGTTCCCAGAGGCCACGTCCAGGTGTCTGCTGAGGGACCACCTGTCAGCCATCAAACACCAGCTTTTCATCTGCTCACCTCTCTGTATTGACGGAGAGATGTCATGTCCAGGGCCTAGACTCCCCTGCTTGCTTCAGGTCCCCCATCCCCACCAGAACACAGTGGCTGGTACTCAGGAGTTTGATAGACCATGACTCCATTCCCAGGGTTGCTTGTGGTCTCACCCTCACAGATCTCACCCCTGGCACATATTCATTCAGCCTCTCTAATCCCTGCGTGGACTAAGGACAATGTACATTTCAGTCTGTTTTTTCACTGACATCCTCAAAAAGTGTTAGTGATTTGCATCAACAACTGTCTTGAATTACACTGCCCTTGGAAAATACAATTGTTTGGCTTTTTTCATTCCAGAGACATGAGAAAAGACCATGATTTAGCCATGGAGTTGGATAAAGTTAGGCTTGGAAGCCTTTTGCCTTCAAGTCTGAGCAAAGAGCTTGAAAATAAATACCTTGATAGTGAAGAGGTAAGAAAGGTTCAGTCACTCCTCTTCTTCCCTTCACTGCTCCCATATGACTCCTCAGAGAAGCTGTGGCTTGTCCTGCATACACTTCTTCACCAGTGAGCCACACACCTTACACACCCTTCCAGGGAAAAGCAAAAGCTTTTGTTTGTTTTTGGGGAACAGGTCACCCTTCTGCTAGATGGGACTTGCAGAGTAAACTTCTGCTTAGCCCTGGGAGCTGTGAGAAAAGAGCTGCCCTGTTCTTGTAAATCATGTGGTAGCAATAGGGGGAAAATCCAACAACAGATCTTTATGGGCAACTTTCCAATTGTCTGATAAATCTCCAGAGGGATTTATGATCCCTCTCACAGGAATCTCTGAAGGATCTTGGATTACTCCTGGTCTCTGCAGAGGTGTCAGACCTTGGCTGAGCACAAAGCATGGAGATCTGGTCTTGACAAATCTGTTTCTTTGATGGAGAATCGCCTGGTCTGCAGAAAATAAATGTTGCTCTGGTTTTTGTATCACCCTTCCCTTAATGGAAACAAGAAGCCACTTTTGCAGTACTCCCTTAGCTTAGTGCTTTTGGCATTTGAGGCTGGAATTCCCGGAAAATGAGAAGATGAGTTCCAAGTTTAGATGTACTCTGTGATGGTTTGCGTATGGGAGGGGTGGTGTGAGGTCTGCAGAGCGCATGAACAGGGCACTGGGGGATCAGCAATATGTGCCAGACTCTGCACAGACCATTTCCAAAGCCTCACTGCAGCACAGAGGGGTAAGAGCAGAGAAAAACTGAGAGCACTTTGTTTCCCTCTCCAGCACCTGTGTGGTGTCAGAAGAGCTCATGAAAAAAGATTGCAAAGGCAGGTAGCTCTGAGTGTGACACATGCACAGTGTGTGGTTGGGGGAATTTGGGCTCTGACACATGTAGCTGCTGCAACCTTCCTACCCACTGCTCCCCTCCCTGCCTTCCTAACCCCCCTGATGTGGAGCTGTGATGGGATCTTCACTCCTACCTTAAAATACTCAACTCACTATTGCGTGGGTGGGTATCGTGATGGGGTTGTCCTTGTTGCTGTGAAGTCATGGGTCAAGCACCTCCTAACAAGGAGCCTTTATTTCCCAGCCAGGGCTGAGTAAAAAGTCTGCTGAGCCGGGAAAAAGGTGGGTGGGCAAGTAAAACCTGCAGGAGGCAGGAGCTGTTGCACCCATGTTGCAGTAAATGCCATTGTTGTTCTTTCCCTAAAGGTCACTGTCAAAAATTCACTGAGCAGATGTTTAGATAAAGAAATCCAAAGATGGAAAGAAGACAAGGAACCAGAGAAGCTAAATGGGCATTTTCATAGTGAACTACTAGGAATATTTGTTATCCAGGTAATACAGAGCTATATTAAAAATAAATAATTGCATCCTTTACCTGCTTAGGATTTGAGATGCTCAATGCAGAAAAGGAAAAGGCCAAGTTACTTGTCTAGAGTGGTAGCAGAGGTGGGTGGTACAGGGAGGCTCGAAACCATGGTCTGTCTTGGGCCTGATGTACCATGTGATGGAGGCAAATGCCTCTATACACAAAACAAGAAGAAAAACTGCCTTCATTCTCCCTGTGCAATTTCTTCTGCATCCTCAGCAGCAGAAAGACAGGAGACAAGCTCAGTTGATTGAGAAATGAGGAGTCTGTTTTTTCCTCCCAGGGAAAGTGCCACAGGCAGAGCTGCCCCTTTCCTTCCTCTGGCTGCAGAAGATTAGTTGAGTTTATTTTTAAAAAATAAACCCCTCATATGTTGAGGTTGTTGTGATTAAATTGTTATTTAAATGCAATCTAATGACATTCAAAAGAAAAAAAAAGAAACAAAACAAAGTGTCAAATTGCCTACTTTCTCAGCTGTTTTTTAGATTTTCTTCATGCTCCTTTTGAGCCTCTCAGCTAAGTACAGCTGCTTTGTATGGTGCTTGGCTCAGTAGCAAGGGGAATGCAGAAGAGCTGGGTGCAGTTACCTCAGTAAAGGATATGCAGCCTCTTTACCCAGCAAACCTGGCCTTTTTGGAGCAGGTGACATTTAAAATCGATCTCTCTTGTTTGTTAGAGTATCTACAGCAGCCAGAAGCGAGCTGAGGACATCAGCAAGGCCGTGGGTGAGGAGCTGTCCTGCCGGCTGCTGAAGGAGCTGCCAGCCTTCCTGAGGAGGTGAGGTGGGGAGGGGCTGTGGGCAGCAGGGCCAGCACAGCAACTGGGCAACCACTCACCCACCTCTCCTCTTCCCATCTCCCCTCCAGCTACAGAGATGCCTTTGAAGACTTCAAGGAGAAAAGCAAGAAGCACAGATACTACAAGCCTATACTGATTTCAAATATTAACAACTGCTGGAATTTTAGGTAAGGGTTCAAAAGAAAAGGTTTTGCTCCTTCCTTTGCAGGCAACATATAATAGTGTGATAGAGGAGAGGTACTCCAGAGTGAGCAGAGGTAGGTCTATCTGCCTGCAGAAGCTTTGGAGACCTCTGAATTTCTCTCTCTCTCCTCTGAGGATAGACCATTCTGACCTGGCTGATATTTTCTTGCAGAGAATACACGGAGAAATACATGGCAGAAAAGGACGACAATAAAGCCGATATCCTCAGCACTCTTGCTGATATTGAAAACAGTGGCTTTGATGTGCTGCTTCAACAGCTCTTTGCCCAGCTGAAGGTACCATATCTGTGCCCCATACCCTCTTGCCCCATGGCTCAGCTGATACCAGGGCAGGGCATGTTCTCCTGCTGTGCTATCTGTTGCTCAAATCTCTGATTCAAATCAGCCAAGTTCAGAAGGGACAGGATCGGTCCTAACCCACACTGCTGCAGCTCTCCTCAAGCTGGTCCTCAAGCCTGCAGGCAAAATGGGTGCAGTGACATAGGCATGACTGTGCAGGTGAAAATAAAATCTGCTGATTGCATCTGAGACAATGGCTGTAGCAGGGAGAGTCTCAACCTGCAGCTGTTTGCTCTCCACACTGTAGGAAGCCATCACTAATGGCATAAACTGCAATTATGCAGCTTTTGGCTTCCCCATAAAGGTGACCTGAAGGGCATTATTTTTGTACTTTTGGCTTCCTTTTTTTTCAGTTGTTTTTGTTTGTTTATATATATATATAACACACAATCTTTCAAGTTAAGCAATTTTGGTGGAGGAAAAGGAAGCGTAGGAGTCAGGAATGTTCAGCCACAATCTCTCCTGCTTTCTTTGTAGAGCCTTTTGGAAGGCACGAGAGAACAAGGTTGCATTTTTTTTTCATTTTCATATTTATTTGCTGTGGCTGAGAAAAAATTTGATTGAAAACATCTCATAAGGATTCTTTTTCTTGTCCTGATGGTTCCATAATTCTTTAATCAGACAAGATGCTGAGAAAAAAAAAAAAGCAGAAAAAATAAAAACACCTGCAGTATGAGCCTTTCAAGCCCTTGGTCTTCTTCACCATGAGGAACCATGAAGGGGACACAGCCCTTTGTTCTCCTGTCCCTGTAAGGCATCACTGCACACCCCTGCACAGGAGTACACACCATGCTCTCGCTACATGGGATACTCTACATGTAGAAATGACAAATATACATGTGCATAAATTTTTTTGGGGGTAACTTAGCAGATTTTCCTTTTTTCAGCCAATGTACAAGAAGTTTACAGAAAATAAGTGGGATTCCAGCAGTGAAATTATGAACGAGATCATTAAAACCACCAGCAAACATATTTCAGACTTCCAGACCTTAAAGGACCCATTTTACCATGTAAGTCCAAGAGAAATATTGGAGGGATTCTGGGTGCTGAGGTTGCATTCTCAGCTTTGATCCTCTGTGGCTTGAGTTGCCTTGACCTCTGGGTGAGCTGGTAAGCTGGCCTGGCATCAGGAGGCCTCTCAGGCAGGGTTTCCACCACCATGCAGTTTACCCACATTAGGCACATAAATCTTACCCTCCTCTGACAGAAGCAGACTCTTGCAGCTCTGCTGCACTGTTTGCAGAGCAAACCACCCCTGATGTAGAGAAAGTGCTTTAGAGACCACCCAACACGTGGCTTTATTTACAGATTTGGTTTAGCAGTTTTGAAACACAGATGCAGTTGCACAGTTCAGTCTCATTGCTCCTTTGATTGCCCTAAGGACTGGAGGAGGTGGATGCAACTGGGACAAATCCCAGAGAACTGGGCCAGAGCCATATCCTCACTGGTGCTGGACTATATATGAAATATCATCATACAAGACAATATTCGATTTCCTGTCTTTGTCTTTTTAGTAGCTGAGACAAATAATGATGTTTTATTTGTTAGAGAGAAGAACAGGAAGAGCAGCACAAATTCCTGTTTCTCTGGAATACTGTTACTCCTCTAGCACATGGAGATCTTTTCTGCACTTTTAATTCTTCCCAGAAGGAAACAACATTTGGAAATTCCCATGCTTATTAGAGCACAAAGAAATTCTCAGCATCTAGGATGTGTTGTAACCAGACTTGGGAGGTTGGCAACCAGGGCTGTTCCTGCTGTGTAATCAACAGCAGGCATTGGTGGGGCATGTCTTACAGCATCTGGGGTGGTTTTGTCCTCTTTCCACACACACAGTTTGTTCTGTCCCCAAGAAAAAGAGAGTGGATGATCATTCCCTCCTCTCCTTCCCACCAGGCTATCATTGAGAAGATCCACGCTCGTTTGGTTAAAGAGTACATCGTGAGGCTGCTGAAGAGGAAGGTCAGCCTGAAAACTCCAGCACAGCAGCAAACTCTGGCCCAACACATCTCCAAGAATGCTGCTGACCTGGAAGCCTTCTGCACCAGCAATGTACGTGAGTGCACACACTGAAAAACAGGAAAATAATTCTGGAAACTTTCACTGACCTTTTCAACTCAGCTTAATTTCCTTAGGCAGGACCTTAGGCAGAAAGAGGTCTCTAAGTGCCCATAGGCAGAAAGGCTCCCATCAGCAGCCTTCCCCTCCCTGCTTGGAGTGACATGATTTCATCCTTCTTTGTCGCACAGGCAGTTTCCTTTTGAAGGTTTATATTAATAGGGCCAGAAGACTTAGACAATCTTTTCTGGTTTCAGTGCAGCGTCCATGGAGTCTGGGTTTCCTCTCACCCTTGATTTCCCCCATGCTGCAGCTTTTAGGTCAGCCAGGGGTTAAAGCAGGCAGTGTGGGGTCTGTGATATGCAAGGAATTTCATCACAACAGCCACAGCTGGAACACCCCTCTCTGTCCTTTGAGATCTCCCTCCTTCCATGCCTCTAATTTTGCCTGCAAAAGAAGCTAATAGCTAAGCCAAAACCTGTCCTCCATCATCCCATGCATGTTTGACTGGAAAAGGAACAAGCCTGGGTTTCACAGTGTGGGTGGGAGGTCAGGCAGCTGCACCTTGGAAATTCCAATGGTCAGGAAAAAGCTCCAGTTGGGGCTTCTACCCAATTTTGGCAATACCTGGAGATTCTAAGGGCAGGGTTGTGTTTGGAGCTGGGGCAGAGCAGCATGTGGCAATGACTTACCTGGCCCATCAGACCTTATAAACACACCACGCAGTGCAGAAACCCAAGGAAAAGGAAATGAGCCAAGAGAATCTGCTGAGGTGGATGTGGAAGTCTCACTACTTGTGTAAGAGGATTAAAAACCATCAAAAAGCTACTCCAATTTTTCCAAGGCTGCCTCAGGTGAAAACAATGAGGCATGTAAAATCACTGATGTGTCTTTTCCTCTTGCCAGGAAACAGCCTCAGGAGCCAGGTCCCAGGGTGGGGGGTGGTTTGCACCCTCATAATGTCCTGCTAACCACTTTCTCTTCTCACAGGGATCTCAAGCCACGTGGCTGAATTCAGCACTCCCCAAACTGGCTGAAATAATCCGACTTCAGGATTTAGGTGCTATTAAAATTGAAGTTGCAACACTCGCCAAAACATACCCAGACATCCGGTAAGAGATGCTGAAACAGATTTGCTAATACTCATATGAAATTTTAATTGAGCCAGAAAGCAGTCAAATATGAATATAGGTGAGGTTCATTTAGCCTGAGCCTATAAACCTGGGTGGAGACTGCCTTCCAGGCTGTGACAATCCCAGTGCTATCAGAAAGCAAAGGAAGATACGAATAAAAGCCTATTGATATATTCCAAATTCTGGCCTGATTTTCTCCTTTACCTTGGAGATTCCCTTCCCTACCCCAAACATCCCAGGACAGTGCAGGGTCTTGTATAGGACTGCCAGATGCTGAGCTGGCACCCACAGGGGATGTCAGCATGTGCCACAGGGCGGGAGCCACATCCTGGTGCAATGGCCCTGACATGTGGAGGTGTGTAGGAGGAAATAACACCTGCCCCTTTTTCTTCCGCAGCAAAAGGCACCTGGAAGCTTTCCTGCACATCAAAGCCAATTTGTCACGCAGTGAACTCAAAAGCATCCTCGGCTACTTGGCAGACACCACAGCATCCACACAGCCCAGGGCCCCGCTCTTCTCCAACATAAACGTGTCCTAGGCCAAGGCTTGCCTTGGCACCACCCTGTACTGGACTGTGGGGTGAGCTGGGATGGAGACCATCTCCTGGAGCAATGCATGGCACGCACTGCCACTTTTCCTATGGAAAGTGCTTTGTCCCAGTCTGGTGCTCAGCATCTCTGTAGGAATCATCGTCCTCCATGTGGGGCTGGGCACAGGGTGCACCCATGAGAGGTGCAGTGCCTGCAAGAGCTGGGGCTGCTCCTCACACCAGTCATGGATTCCCCCTGAGGTCTCCTTGGTGCCACCACATTCTCTGCCTGGACATGGCCCTGGTGCTCTGTACTCCATCTGCCTCTCAGGGTGCCACAGAAGCCACATCACAGACCAAGCAAGCACCACCTGTGTAGCTTTTTGTCTTCTAAGGAAAGGAAGGGAAACAAAGACTGAAACCAACATTCAGATATACTGGAGAAGTCCCCTGTGGAATACTTGCAATCCATCTGCCTTCCTCAGAGCCAGGCAGGGCAGCTGTGTTAGGCTGGTGGGAGAGGCACAAGGTTTGTGGTGAGGAGGAGTTGCAGCTCAGCTGTGGCAGGGCTCCTGCCAGCCCCCTTGGAGCAGCTGCAGGCTCTGACCCAGGGCAGCAGCACTGCCCAGGGCCTTGGGGTTTCCAATGGAGAACTGGCCCTGGAGAGTGTGTGCTTCTTTCACCTCTGTGAGGTAGGAGCACCTGGACCCCTGGCAGCCAGCCCCTCTGCAGTGACCCCATCCAGTGCATCTGCATGGAGGGACCCCTCAAACAAGGGCAGGGAGCAAGCTGCCTATTGCAGTGGATTGTGTGGGCTAAGCCAGCATCTGGTAAAGCACTTTGGATATTACTGAAGTTCTGCTCATCAAGGAGAGGACTTCCAGACCCCATTAACACGGGCTTTGAATGGGGTGTGGAAGTGGTCTCAAGTACCATCAATAGATACTGAGTACCCTGTATGCATCACCGTTCTCTTGCTCACTCTTTTCCCCTCTTGCTGTGAGGTAGATATGATGTGAAAACACAAATGGGTCTCCTGTGAAACTGTGTTTTTTTTCTTACAGCACATGTTTTTTGGGAACCTAATCAGTTGCCAAAACAGCACTGACTATTTGGAGATCTTTCCCTTCTGTTTTCCTCTATTTCAACTTTTGCATCAGTCTGTGAAAAGTCAGTCCGGAAGGAAGATGCCTGATGACTGTGCAAACTATATAATGTATTTATATGTATATGCAGTATATCACCGGTGTATTTTTGCACCCAATGTTATTTTTTCTCAGTTAGAGATACTAATTTGCAATGTTTATAATAAACAGTATTCAAATATGCTAGAGAAGTGACTCATTTATTCTGTTGCTGGCTGTTGTTTACTGTGTTGCCACAGCTATATCCTCCTTCAAAGGGCCATTTCTTCCGGCCTGCTCTGGTGAATATCACCCACTGGTTCTAAGTGGGGGGTCTTGCTGGACTATAAACAGGTTGGGAAAGCATTGCTGATGTCCATGTAAGACATTCACTGAGCATGGTGGGCTGCTCACTAGCAGTGCCCAGTGTCACATGCTCAGAGGAGTCTTCTGCCAACAAATCCTGTGGCAAAATTGTGCCCTAAGTGAAAAACAGTGCTTTGGTTTTAGTCTGCTGCCTGGCCACAGGCAGCACAAATCACCCTCACCTTCCTTAAGCACACTCACACAAAACTCATATAGACACATGGGTTAAAAAATTATTATTTAAACACTCATCTCAGCTACAGTTTAAAGCCAAATGCCAAAATGACTTCTGACTGTGCTGAGCACTCATGACAACTGTTACCTATTGGGTAACATTTTCTTTCTCAATTAGTGAAAGGTCATTTATTGCTATAAAAATATGTATTTTGATTTAGAGATCTGTTAAAGACCTACGGAAATGCATCATACAAGTGATTGCACTGATCTTTAAAAAAAAATCCAGCAAAGTGCCCAAAGGGAAACAGTATCTATTTATATATCATAATTAGCATGGGTAGGAGAAAATCGTTTTCATACACATTTCATAAGCCATATGGAAGTGCATTGTGCAATCCTTTTCATCCTGCTATAAAACTCCAGCTTTCATCTCTAATGAGCCCAGGAAACTAATTTATTTATCTTCCCGTATGACTCGACATTTACAATGGCGTGTATTTATAGGTGGCATATTACACATAGCCAGGTAGTTTCAGGAGGTTGCACAAATGTCTTCTAATAACAGTGTTAGTTCAATATAATAAATAGCACTTCTAAAAACTAAGTAAATAAAGTTTTCTGAGGTCACTGTGGCTTGATTTTCTTTATCATGCAACCTCTGCTGATGCTGATGCCTGCCCCTCCTTGGAGGCAGAGCAGATAGCCAAGATTTAAAAAATAAGATCAATTTTACAGAACAATTAGGAAAGCTGGTTCCTGAGCACAGCTGCTGTGGCATTATGAGCTTTCACTGTTTGCTATCATCAGTGTCCCCAGCACATCAGCGCACAAGAGCCACCACACTGGGCACAGACTGAGCTCAGACATACACTCACACTCCTGGCTCCCTGCCCATCCATCCCACCTGGCATTTCCGTCATTTGACAGAAGACTTGCAATTTGCAGGACAAAAGATGCAAGTACAAAACCACAGCATAGCAGGGGGTGGTCTGAGGCATTACTCCCGCTCCTGCTCCTGTGGTGTGCCAAGTCCCCAGGGACACCTGAGGAGCCTCTGCCCTTCCTGCAGGGGAATCCAAAACCTCCAGAGAGCTCACGGACTCTCTGTGAGTGTAATGTTAAAAAAAAAAAAAAAAAAAAAAAAAAGCAGGAATGTTTTGTTAGAGTCTGCTGAGAAACTTTGGGAACTGCTGACCTGGAAATGAAGGATTAAGAAGCCAGAATGCTAGTAATTCCTTCCCTTTGAGCCTGGATCTTCTCTCTAAAATCCATTGAGAAATGACAGCACTGGACTAAAGGCCACAGGATTTACTGATGTGCTGATTTTAAGAGAGACACACTAGAGCAAAGTGGTTTGGTAGGTGGGCTTTTCCAGGTGGACAGTCCTGATCTCAGTGATGTGCCTGGATGACACATTCCTCACCTACTAATTGCTGTAAAGCAGGAAATGTATGTGCAATTACATCTTCACCAAGGATGTGGCAACAATTTGCCAACATCCATTTTCAAATCCTGCATTTAGCATAGCTAATACAAACTTTAATAGAAGAAAACTTGGAAACCCCGATCCAATGGGAATAGACCTGAAGCCTGGCAGTGTATGGAGCATCCCAGAGGAAATACACCTGCAGTGAGTGGGACAGCAGCACCTCCTCCTCCAACAGGAATTAGAGCACACAGGCTACAGGTCCTGCATCTCCCAGTATGGTTTCACTTGCTGCTCCATCACCTGCCTCCTGCTTGGGTCAAAAGCCAGTACCGGGGACCAAACAGACAGGAGGACCAGGAAGGAAGGATGTTTTGCAAATGAGCTAGAGGTAAGTGAGTTTGAGTGTGGCTCTAGCAAAATCATGCTTTCCTGTGCTGTAGATTGAAACCCACGAGAGTAACTGCTGCCTTCCTGCATTACTTAGAAGAGGATGTGGCCACATCACCACACTGATATCCTTAAAACACAAAATAGCTTTCCTGTAGCCACAATAATAGAGATGGCAGCTAATGTTGGGGGATTTCAAGAATTACTCATCAATGCAGGAAACATGGATTTCCACCCTAGCAAAGAAACTAATCTATAGTGATGGGAAGAGAGGTGAATCCCACTTCCTAGCGGGAAACCAGAGGAAATGCACTGTAGCAGGCACACACATTAGGCTGTTCAGGGGCATGTTACAGAGGAAAAGTTAACTGTGTTTTTTTAAAGCAGTATGAAGTTTTTAAGGTTACTGTGAAGTGAATGTTCACACCTGCTGGGCACCATTTCTCCTTTCTACCAGGGGCTTTCTCCTCTAGGAATCAGGTTTTTAAAACCCCTTTCAAACTGACCAGCTTGGAGGCTTCCCTACAGAGACATTTTTCATCTCTTCTCTGGGTCTTTTCCTCAGGTATTCAGTTCTTTCTTTCACCTCTCCACAAGTCTCCTGATGTCTCCCAGCACTACCCAGTGAGGCCCTGGGACCACATTCTCCCAGTTCTCTTAACCTTCCCTCAGATGGGACACACCAGGGCAAATTATGTACCAGTGCCCAGAAAAACCATCATTTGAGGTCGAGGAATTCAGTGCTATTTATCCAAGTAGTTTTTATCCAAATAGGACACAGCACTTGAGCTCTAATAACTCTCATAATGGACTAACAAAAGAGGAAAACTCATTACTTAGCAGAAAAGCTGAGCTCTCAAAAGTACTCCTCTCAAATGGGAGGAGGTTATAACAAGCCCTTAGGTAGAACAATATTGGTCCTGGAGTCTTCAAGAGATTTTGAGCCCTATCCCAAAGGCATGAGGCCAACCCCCAGGTCCCACTGGCAAGAGCAGTGTAGTGGAGAGCTCAACCAAGTGCACAGTTTAGAGAAAACAGCGGGATAAAGTTAACAGTGCTATGTCTTAGTGAACAGAGGGCTGTCTCTGCTCTTCGGTTTCATTGCAGCCCCCTTTACACCAATGCTGTAAGAAGGAGTGAAAGCCATCTGAGCTGTGGGACAGGGACTGTCATCTTCATGCTGCTGCACATCAGATCACTTGTCTTAGCCAAGGTCCCATCCCCAACTTCACTCATTGTGACACAGCCCCTTCACAATCTGCATGGGGCTATACCAAACCAAAAACCTTGCCTGAAGCTACCCACTCCCCCTGTTCAATATGTGAGGAGTGCCAGAGGTATTTCCAATGCCCCAAGAGAGGCATTCAGCCCAGCAGGATTCTGGCAGCTACCTGCTTGTGACAAACTTGGGCAGACAGTCCTGGACCACACCAGCTTTGAGGCAAGTGGGTGTAAAGAGAATGTCACCTGAAGATGTCACGCTGCATTCAGAGGTGTCATTGCTGTCCTGCCTGGATGTGGGTGGTTTGCAGAAAGCAGCTCTGAGCAGCACTACGTCTCTCCTCCAGGATGCACGAAGACCTCTCCTAGGATTTACTGGAAAAGAGTTACTTAAAAAGGGGAGGAAACTCTTGTGCATGCTCTGTGAGCTAGACCTGCTGCTGGAGCAGCCTTGGCAGCGTACGAAGATATCACAGGTAAGATCCTCAGGTTAATCCTGGGGCTGGCAAAAAAAACCCCAGCATGAGTAGTAATCCAAATAACCTTAGTTGTATGTCAGTAAGGGAAGCACAGGAAGCTGCAGAAGCAGAGACTGAGGTGGGAGAGCAGCCTTCAAGTATCTGCCATGCCTCTGGATGCGTTCAAAAACCTTCTGTAGGTCTTTGTTTAACTGTCCAGCTCAGCATCCCATTCAGATCCATTAAAAATATCACCAAGACTAAAGTATTACTGTGGAATGCATGAACTGCCCAAGCTCCCATTTTTGTTTGATTTGATTTCTCTACGAAGCTTCTCTCAAAGGGCTCAGATTGCATTTACTTGGGGAATATTTTGTCAGATCAGCATGTACAGCATGAAATCAATAGCAGCTTTTGAAGAAAGACCAGATTCATGCATTGTCCAGAACAATCTTTTCAGCCAACTTTTCTTGGGTGGAAACCACACTTAAGAAAAGGACAAGTTCTACCTTTCTTCAACCTACCTCAAAACCCTCCCCTCAATGTTCCCTGTAGAGCACAGGCAGAACCCCTTCTCTCCATGTAACATTATCTTTGTATAAAAGCCTATTTCTGTACAAAATAACACTGCATCTATCCAGATATGATGTTATTCTTTCCAGTGTAATTTTCTACTATCTCATATGAACAACTCTATACTGCAAGCTTCAGCTTATTATTCAAAATTATAAATTGCCCATTTTCATACATTTCAATATAGCTTGAATTGAAAAACAAATTCTTGCTTTCACTACTTCATGAGCAACGCTTCCATGTTAATGTGTGCAAATTATCACAGGCGAATCAACACACAGCAGATTTCTGCAATCTGTTTACCTCCCTCTACACAGAAATATCCTCTGTAGGGGTGCTTTCCAGGCAGAAATGGAAGCAATACAATCTACAGGTTTTTGAGAGCAGATAACTGGGGTTGTGATGAATATATAGGTAATACCTTAGTCAAAGGCTTGTGCATCACACATGCACACAGTGCCCCCACACAGATGCTACTGCCATAACAACTGTTTTTCTTACAAACACTCTGTATCCAGCCTTTTGCCCAGTTTCAGCCCTTCAAAGAACAGTTTGCCGGAAATCCAACACTTTTCCTCCACAGAAAGTGGGCAAATCAGGATATTTTGTTTGGCAACTCAAACCATGAAGTCTGGGACCCAAGAGCTGGTTGTGCTGATGTGTGAAAACCCCTTTCTCTTCCCATGCTCTGCCACAAGGTGGGCTTAGATGAGTCCCAGCACGGGTTTTGGTCCTATTCCTTCTGCTAACTTTCTCTGCAAATAAAATATCAGAGAATTCAGGCCATAAAAGTTCATAGTGTTGTAGGAGCTTTAACTTATTATGACAGAAATGTAAACAACATGCAGAAGACTTTTCTGTCCTGTCCAGGTCCATGAGACACCAAGAATCTCAGTGTTCCTGATGTGCAGCTCCTGCCTGATGTAAAAACCAGAAAACACGCTATTATCTTACAATCTTTACTATTGCTACTTCCAGTATTCAGGACTGTCAAATGGGCAGTCCTGAAATTCTGAGGCTTTTGCTGTACAAATACATGTAGAGTATGCCCAAATAGGCAAGTTGGATGTCAGAGGCTGAGGTGGCTGCTATCTTGAGCCAGTGATGAGCTATGTGGTCAGTTTTTTAGGTGTTTCACCTGTGTGTTATCGGGGCAGCCTGTGAGATCTGGTGCAAGAGGTGTTCTTCTTTAGGACAGGCTGAGAATTCACCAGGGCCAGGGGCAATGTCACCTTTCCTAGCAGCAGAGCTGTTTGTCAGACAGATGCTGAGGGAAATCTCTGCCTACTTGAGTAAGATGAGAAACAACCAGCACTGCAATCAAGTGTTTGTCCATCTCCTTGATAAGCAGGGAACAAGAAGAGTTCCCAGGAGAAAGGTGATACATGTCTGGACATCCTGGAAGGATATCAGAGGAGGATGGCTGTGCTGTGAAAGGGAAGGGTGACCTAGCACCAGCACCAGGAAGGGAACCCAGAACTGGTCTCTGAGCAAAGCTCTTTAAATACTGCCTCTGTCAGAGGTTCCTGATGGGCACAAACCACAGCACAGGAGCAGGAAGAGGCAGGAAGTCTCTCTGGAGGAGCATTCGTGCAGGTTGTGACTCTGGCATGCCTTTTGTAGCTTCAGTTCCATCTCTCATGAGTACAAACCACGGAGTTCTCAGGTGCAACTACAGATTATGAACACCTGGCTGTGCTTGTGCTTTGACTTTCACCTGGCTTGGGTGACTGCAGCATGAGGTGACTGGGTAGCAATAGGCTATCCCAAACAGACCACAGCATTCCATCTCCAAAGACACAACAAAACCACACTCAGCGGCTGAAGCACTGTAACACAGTGTATAGCCCAGCTCTCCCAGATACTCCTAGCCAAGGGCATGACACATGAGGTCAGCAAAGGTATCTCCTGGGGCCCTGGATGTGGGTCTCCAGTACACAGCACGAGCTGGGGGCAAGTGCCTGCACACAGCAGAGCCACAGCAGGGACATCAGAGCTGTGAATGAAAGCCAGGGAGACACAGTCTTCAAGGTCAGATGATGACCAGCCTAGGACGTGTGGGTCTATATTTGGCAGTGATGCAATCAGCTGGAAGCATATACTCGTTTTCCCTTGAACCGTAGGCAAGGCAACGGCTGCCAGAGCTCACATGAGCACCATCAGTGACAGATGATATGTTGTCAATGTTCAGACTATCTGACTCTCCTGTGTTTCTGTTCTCTTTAATGGAAAAACACAAGTGGAGAATGGGTTATTTCCCACCCCCTATATAGTACCAAGCATGGCAAGAAATGGTGTGGTGTCTCCACGTGAGGCAGAGGTTTCTTTTTCCAGAAAGGATTTCTTCATCAGCCTGCAAAGCTTCAGTGCTGTCAGCCACAGCTGTGCTGCACACAGATGCCAGTGTGAGGCCAGAATTCTATTGAGGTGAAGATTCAGGTAACAGTGTGTGACAAGCCAAAATTGAGCTACATAGCAGGAGAACATGGAGCAGGGAGTGCCCTACCCTGCCCTCCTCTGCCATAGGAACCACAGCCCTGCAGATACACCTTCACCAACCTGTAAGTAATCAGTCCCACAAACAGCATATTGTCCTAAACTCAGCCCTGCCTTCAGTCACAGCATCCAGAAAACAGAGGCCCTTCTTGAGCTGCTTGGCCTGAACTCTTTCCTAGCTCTGATTTTAGCTGCCATCTACCCAGATCAAAGCATTTTCTTTAAAGCAGAGATGTGTTTCTCAGCATAGGACTGCTCTCCCATCTGTCCTTCATGCAGCTGAATTAAAATAATGCCACTAATGAAGGTCATCAAGCATCACTTATCACCTCTCATAACCAGATCAAACACTCTAAATGCTGCACATTATGAAGATCATTTGAGGAGGGAGCAGGAAGGAGATGACCACAGAATCAGAGAGTGTTCACATGCACTGCACAATGCTAGGGCAGAAATGTCCGTGACTTACACCAAGCCAGAAATATGCTGAGCTGTATCTGCTGGGGTACCAGGGAACCATTCCCAGTGGGCATTGATCCTGCTGGCACAGGATCAGCTGATGGACTGGAGACCATCAGCAGCCTCCATCCCCACGGGGTCCTGACAGATGTTTCTACCTTGCTTACCTATGACAACAACACACCTAAGCCAAGAAGGAAAGGAAACAGAGGAATTAACCGTGTTTGTGCAGCATGGAGAGCTGGCCATGGGGATCTTGGAAAGTGCCCTGTTAGGGTCTGGGGCTCACTGCAAGATGTGAGCACCAAGCTTCCTCTTGAAGCCAGTGTTGGGGACACACAGGGTTGGTCCCGCAGGGGGCCTGCTAGCTCTGGAAAGCAAACCAAACTTTCTCATTTATCACATGGAGGAAACAGACAATTAATTCATCAGTGGTGTGAACTTCTGAAATCCCCAATGTGACTGTGAAGAGCTCAGCTGTGAAGAGGAGGAAACCTCTGCAGTGGGAGCCCAGGTAGCAATTGCACATTTGTCTAAAAACTCCTCCCAAGTGCTACCTAGAGAGATCCTGATGGCCAAACAGAGCTCAGAGGTGCACAAGGAGCCCATGGCAGCTGAACATCCCTCAGACCAGCAGCTGCACAATTGCTGTCCTCAGCCTCCCTGGCATCATGGGCGCTGTGTTTACCCTGCAGAGAACCAAGACAGATGGCAATTTCATCAGCCCAGGAATGCACATGCCCTCTCAGCCCTTGGTCTCGTGATTCCTGTGCTCTCTCACTTTCCGTTCCTGCCCAACACTCTCTCTAGCCTGTATCTCTGTGGGGAAGAGGCCATTTTGGTCCCCAGCCGAGCCACCTTTTTTACCATAAGCAGAGCTGTCCAGTGTGTTTGGCAGAGCAATACACACATATATCACCGTGTCCCAGTCCAGCTGACATCACAATGTGTGTCCAATGGGTCAGCCCACATCAAGCCAAAAATAAGGACATAAGCATTATTTTTATTGGCTTTCTTCCACACAGTTGAATTGTTTGCTTCACTCTGAATTGTTTGCTTTAACTTATTCCTCGTTACAAAAAAAACATTGGCAAGAGGACTTTGAGCAATCTCAAGTCTCCTTAACAATGGGTGGGAGAAATCAGATGTAAACAGCCTGTATAGTTCAGTCTAAGACCTGCAAGTTGGCTCAATATAATACAATCCATATTCTATATCTACACTTGGTTTTAGCTACACAAGTGATTTTGAGTCACTTTTTTTCTGCACAGATTTAAGCACATGGATGATCTGGACAGGACTGGCCTTAAAAATCTTTGCTACAAGGTGCTGCCTGCTTTATATCTCCAGTGCAAAGCACTTGCCTGGTACCACTGAAACATGCTTCAGCTCCAATGTAAATGGAATCAAGCCAAGCCAAAAAATTCTTCAAGAAGTGGACTATACTATTTTTCAGACAGATGCACAGTAATAGCCCTGCACTAATCACACTCTGCTCCCACCAAGTCAAGCCCCATTGCTGTTGCAGTGGGAGAAGAGGTTCTTGCCCTCGGCTCTCCTTGGAGAGAGGCATCTATTTAATTTAGATGGTCCCTTGTGCCCTGGATCAGAGCTCAGTGATGAGTGCTTATTCTGTCTCTGCACTGGGAAAAGGGGCTGTTTTGCATTTTACAGGGCAGGACATGAAACACAGATGTGGCCGGCCCTAGAACATGTTGTGGTCTCACAGCTGGTTTTTGAGCCCAGGCCCAAAGGTCCCTGGGCACTCTTTGGCCACCAGACCAGCTTAGATTTTCAATCAGGCTAAGGCAACAGGTTTGGAAATGGAGCAAACTCTCCCACCACCCTCCCTTCTGACATCTACTGCGCAACACTTGGGGCATTGTGATGCAAAAGGCGCCAGCAAGGAGATGCAAGATGTGACTTGGAAAGTCCCAGTATTGCATGTTGCTGGGGCATGGACATGGCAGAGAGCATCCCTGCAGGGATTCTGGGTCCTGCAGGGATTCTGGGTCTCACATTCCTTCCCTGACCACCATGAATGGCTGGGTTTTGTTTGCTTTTTTCTTCAACCGTTGCAAAACTGATGTGGCAGGGACAGTAGTGCACATGGGGAATGGACAGCTCATGAATAGTGCAAACCACTCTAATCACACTTCATGGATGGTTTCAACTGTTCTGGACCACAGCCATTCCAGGATTCTCATCAGACAATGCTGTTACCATACACTGCCACCATTCTTGTTCACCTCCTCTCCTCCCAGCACCTCTATCATCATCCCTGACCAGATGCATGATGGAATCTGTGTGAAAAATGAAGAGTCACCCTGGAAGAGCTGTTTCTGCTCCAGCATGATGAAACACACCTCACCACACTTGCAGAAGGACCTAGAGATAGTATTTGCCTTCTGCTCTTCTGGCCCCATATGTCTCTCCTGCCTACCTGGTGCCAGTCTTCACCTTTAAAAAAAGTCATATCCAGTCATTTCATAACAGAAATGACGGTCACAGGAATCAGAGAAGATGTAAAGATCCAGCAGTATCTTGTTGGTGCAGCAAGATCACAGGTCTGCCACAAGTCTCTTCCCCCACATTTTCCCTGTTGCTCAGTACATAATTCCAATTTTTCTCTTTATTTCAGTTTCACTGAAACAAGTTTCATTCAGTCCAGTTTAACTTCTCTATCTGAAAGTTTCCAAGCTCGAACAAAGTCAGTGAATTCTTACCACAGGATTTTACATCAAATTTTCCATCCTCCCTGACCATGTCTGTTCATGTTGAGACAGGATGGCTGTGGTACTCCCTGGGCTTCCAGAGACTAGCTGAACCTGCATCTCAATCAACACAGGTTAATTGGCCAGAAAACATGGGGAAACTATTTGTGCTGGGAAAAGACCAGGATATGGAAGGCCATTAGTTCTTGAAACACTGTATTTTCCTACTGAAGGTTAGCTCCAGGAAGTCAATGCTTTGAGACAGAATTTTCTTCCCGGAGCTCCTTGGTTCATGCCAGAAAGGGGCTGCTCTTGCTGAAGGCTGGTTGTCACAGCCCTAGAGGTTTTGTTTATGAGGGCTCCTGGAAATCTGGCAATTTAAATCACTTTCCTATATTCAAAGTTGTCTGCATCTCACTCTGGAAGGCCTCCCTGGAACCCATGCTGTAAGCCAACAGCAGGGGCCAGCCCCACATGGGACACATCAAGAGAGGATGAGTGTCACATGAAGAGCTGCCCCAAACATGTGCAATCCTCCCCACTCACAAATGGGTCATTTCCCCACCACAACAAAAATTACTGTTTTTACCATTAAGTAACCCCAGAAAATAATCTGTTTTCTTCAGCTATCATCCGTGTGTCATTTCCACAGACACACTTACTCTCTGCCACAATGTTCCCCTCACATATTGATTTCTGAATTTTAAAAAAGAACATCTACAGGATGTAAAGCTGGGGACCCTCTCTGTACTCACAGCTTTAGCTTCAAAGCCTATCTGCTTGAAACTCTGTGAAGAACCTCCAGGAACATCAGAAGGAAGGAGGAATGCCATTGTCATGAGTTGTGAGTTGCCCCCATGGGCTGTCCTCCAGACCACATCTGGGACATCCCTGGTGTAAGGCAGCAGCCTCACCAGCAAGCCCTCATCTGCTGCTCTGTGATTCTCATGAAACAAAATTCAAAACACTGGGGATGACAAAGAGGGAACCATCGGCCCTGAGATGCAAAGCTCAAATGTAATGTGTGGAAGGAGCAAGAGCAGGGCTGTGATATGCTTGGACAGACAGGTGTCAAAGACTTAGGAAACCTGGCAGATCTGTCTCCTTTTGCAGCAGATTCAAGTGGGAAAGGCTGTTGGGCGAGCCTTGGAGGAGCACAAAACATCACTATCCTCATTGTAGTGTGGCTTCATGCCTAGGAAGTGTCCTTCACTGGAGCAGGGAACAGCAAGCCCCCTCCAGATCAGGGTCTGCAGGGAGGCAGGCACAGACCCTGCAGCAAGGGCAGCCCTTGGATTCCTTCAAATAACCTGGAAGACACCCACAGAGTCTTGGCCCCTGTGTCAGATGTCACCAGCACCTGGCAGGCACCTTTGCGGCCTGTCTCATGGTGATTCGCCAGGGAAGAACCAGATGCCAGCCTGGCACCTCAGCAACCCCCAGGGGTTCTGTGGGGGCAGCAAGGGAGCACAGGGGAGAGGCTGTAGCCTACTGAGGTTTCCAAAAGGCATTTGGAAAGTTCTTGCCATAGGCTCAGAGAGAAACTGGCGAGAAATAGGTGAGTGAGAGATTCTCAGAAGAACAAGTAACAGAGCAAAGATGGGAAATAAGGCACAATTTTCATACTGGAGGGCTGTTCTTCTATGCAGAGTTGTGCTGGGATGTCTGCAGAAACCTGGGCAAGGTGGACAGGCAAATGACAGCTGTTGCAGATGACACCAAATGGCTCATGGCAGTAAAGGTGACCTCATGATCCTTAGCAAACAGGTGTTCAACTGGCAGAGGAGATTATGTAAAGGGAAACAAAATCTTGTTTTACATACAAAACAGGGGAGCCAAATGAGACCCTGGGCATTAGGTAACATTTCTAGCTCTGAAAAAATGTTACCTAATGCAAGGAAGAGAGAAGAAACCTCAAATTAAATGTGAAGAGTTACCTCAGTGGGGGGAGGGGGGGGGAAGTGAACAAATCTGCAGAAGAAAATCATGTCATAACAAAATCTCATGGCAGCCCCAGCTCAAAAATTGTGCTGTTTGAGTCCCTCCACCTTGAAGAGGTGATAGCAGAGGAGAAGGTACAGAGCAGAGACATGGCAGAGCTTCTGGATGAGCAGGCCAGGACTCTTCAGCCTGGAAATGGGCCAGCTGAGGATGGGAGTCTGCAGAATAGTGGAAGACTAAATAGGATGGAAAGGGGAAAACACTCTTCCCACACAAGAGGTATCAGATGAAGACAGTAGGTGCATAACCCAAAAACAGAAAACAGAAGCTTTTTTTGCACAAGGTGTAATTAGGCTGCAGCAGCTCCTGCTGCAGGATGCTGCGGTTACTAAAAGCTCAGTTGAAAGCAGGAAACAGCCAGGGATGGAGAAGGGACAGGAGGAACAAAACAACATTGAGGGCTCTCAAGTACAGACACTGCTCTGGCTCAGGAAATGTGTAAGCTGAAAAATGTTGAGGTATGGGAGAGTATAAGAGAGTAGATTGTGCCTCTCCCACCTCTCCAGCTATCTCTGGGCATCTGTTCTTGACACTGGCATGGAGAGGATGCTGGGCTGGAGAGATGTTTTACTTGAGCCATACTGCCATCCTGCACTCGCTCCCAGATGCCCCAAATGTTTGAGGTCTGCAGATGTGGTCATTTGGCTCCATAGCATCTGAAATTTGTGTTTGCTTTAATAATTTTGGTGTAGTGCCCAGAGATTCAAAAGAAGAAGTAAGTGACGCTGTGGAAGGTCACCCTCATTGCCAAACCTCATTTTCAATTCCAAAAGCAGTGTAAGAAGTCACATTGGTAAATCAGTCATCTCATATTTATTCACAAAAATGGTCTTCTGTTCTCTTTCTTCTTGCCACCCACCAGAAAAACAAAACAAAGACGATGCTATGTTAAATATAGAAAATGTCTTTACAAGAGACCCTTTATAAATTCCATAAATTGCATTTATTAATTCCAGTCAACTTTACCTCATAAAAAACTCTCAAATCTTTTTGCCCTGGATTAATGGAAGCCTGGAGCTCTGCCTAATGTCCTTGTGTGCAGCTGGGACGTGTTTATTCTTCAGTCATGTCAACAAGAACAAACATCCCAAGCAAGCACCACTTCTTGGTTCAATGACTTGAGAAAACAGGGCCTTGTGGGAAATTCCAGCCTTGCCACAGCCTCTTGAGAGGCCTTGCTTTCCAGGAAGCGACACAAAAATGTAGGTCCTTGATGCCAGCATGCTTCGGACTGGGAAGGACCATTCAGTGACACAAGGAAAAAATTCCTGTCCTTCTATTCTGCTCTTATCTGGTCCCTGGTAGGGACTTTATCCCACATGGTGTGGGGTGAAGAAAAAGACTCCTGCCTTTGAGGAGATGCAAACCCCTCTAGTCTATTATGTTTTCCCTCTCTTTGTTTTCTCTTTCTCTTAGTACAAGAGGTAAATGTTACAAAATTACAGATGTGGCCTTCACCCCAGCTCTTTGCTCCATCCACCTCCCTGTGGCACCACACTTGGGAAGAAACTTGCCAAAGTGAACAGAGCCCTCACCTCCTGTTCATTTTCAGGCAGGTGAGAAGTGATGCTCCATTACACATAAGCACTCACACAAGCTGTAAGTGAGTTTGGCCTGGCCACGGGGCTCACAGGATGACACCACTGCTGGAAGGAGTCTCTGGAGACTCCACTCCCCCTTCCCATTCAAAGCAGGACCATTGCCAATACTAGCCCAGGTCATCCTGTGGTTTTGCCTAGAGAAGTCTTGAACAACCTTCAGGCAGCAAGTCTGCCACCTCTCTGGGCTGAATCCTCTCCTAGGGAAGAAGTTTTTCCTTGCTGTTGAACCTGAACTTTCCAAACTACAACCTGTGCCCATTTTCCCTTGGTGCATCACCTGCTGATACTGGGAAAATTTTGACTCTGTCACCATCATAACCACCCTTCATGTGGCTTGCTGTCAAATTGTCCTTTATCTTCCCTTTTGCCAGGTTAAGCAAGCCCAGCTTCTGCAACCTCTGTTCATGGTTTAGACTCATCCACTGAACCCTCTACTGACCGCAGATCCATTACTGGGACATGTCTCTCCTGCATGCAGGCATGGAGTGAAGACATCAGTGGAGATCCTCCTGGCCAACAACAGCGCCTTTCCAAAAACAGTGGCTGTTAGAGGACAGGCATTGTGTCCAAGCCCCCTGACATCAGTTCCAAGCACAGCCCTGGGGGAGATGCTGGAGGTGTCAGCCCAGGCTGGGGAACAGTCTTTGCTCTTAGTATAGAAGTCTCAGCTCCTCAGTGGCATGGCAGTGCTGCCCTGCCTGTGCTGGCAGAGCCTGGCAGACCCAGGAGAACCTGGCCAGCACAGGAATTGTCCCCAGCCCTCACTTATGGCTGGGAAAGAGGCACGCATCTGCATCCTATCTGAGGTGAAAGGGAAATTTCATCAGTGCTGAAACCATAGCAGCCCAGCATTGTGCAAAACATTTGAGGCTAACAGAAACAGCTCTGCTTTTATGAAAACAGAAATCAGATGGCATCTAAATGAACCCAGAGTGCTGTTCCTCCAGTGCAGTGTTCTGTCATTTGTCCACAAATGAAGGAACTGGGATCTGGATTTTCCAACTAAATTACTCAGGCCACACTCTGCCTCTGTTGGTAGCTACAGCCCTGCTTTGACACAGTGCCTAAAGCATGCTGAAATCTGAGCTTGTGTCATGTCTGGCAGCCTGGATAGTTTCAAAATCCTTGAGACACGTGATTTACCAGAATCGCTTCTTTTCCTGCATCCTTACAGCCCTTCAATAAAGCCCCAGCATTCTGCTGGTATTGGAGAGGGACAGCCTGAAGCTCAGCTGCAGACTTGGTTTATCTGAAGTTCACCCATTCAGGATAGTTCCTATTTCCAAAACAGCCCTATGTTGGGCAGAGCCTGTCAGCATTAGAGGCACCCATGTGGGTGAGGCATTGCTGCCCTCAGCCTCTGTGCTGTCCTCCTCCTCAGACCTCTTATATCCCCCAGTCTGATGTTTTGGAGAGACGATACTTTCCTTCCAGGGTCCCCTGCTCTGCTGTTGTGCCCCCCACTTCTTTCAGAGAAGTTCAATTTAGCTGTACCTGGAGGCTACCCTGCTTCAACTCTAAGGATGCCCCTTATGAGCCTGAGCCTCCACGGACGCTGTGGGAAGTGCTCCTCACCCCTGCACTGAGTACACAGGGCTTGGTACTGCTTTTCTGATCCCCTTCTTCATGGGTGGGAGAAAGGATCCAGCTCTGGGCAGAGGAAAACAGGACCAGGTACAGGAAGATCAGAGAAATGTCAATTCTCAGGACAGAAGGAACTGGAAAAATTAAGTGAGGCCAGATTACAGACAAAGATAAAACAGGGAAAACCCTGGGGCAGATTGGTCTAAGAGGAAAGAGGAATTTAGAGGAGCAGGCAGCTCCTCAGGATGCAATATTAAAGGCATGAAGAAACCTCCCAGTGCAGTAGGAGGATGTGCAGCATGTTGGGAATTCAGCTGAATCATAAATTTCTTAATCTCTTGAAGTTCAAGAAGGAATTACATAAAGAAAACAAGCTATTCAAATTCCAGGAGATTAATGTAAAACCATGGCACAAGCATCTGGGGAGCAACTGGAAATCTGAAGCACAGATGCCAGTACTGAGGCATGAGAAACACCACGGGAACACAATTTTAAGTGCTCAGAGGTGCATCTGCTCCAGCAGCAGCCTTGGCTTAAGGAACCTCTGTCATCCCCCTCACCACTTGCATAGCCCCCAGGAGCTGCACTAGCACAGGCAAGGTCACATATGCAGAGGGGGCTGCTTATGCCTATGATGCTGCCAAAAAGTAAATGAAATAAGATAATACTAACAAAATGTGCACCCATTGCAATCTAAATAAACCAAAGGCTTCCAGATGTGGATTTCTTCCACCCAACTTGTCCCAGCACAGCATATTTAGAAAAACCCTCCTGTGGCCATCCTCAGTGGCCAAGAGGGAGGTGGCTTCCTGGGCAAGAGCAAGCAGTGCTGATCTTAAAAGACATTTCCTAGAAAAATATCAGTAGAATCAAAGAGTTTTCAGCATGAGAATGATACCAAGACAATACACCAAGACTGTTTTAAAGCAAATTTGTTCTGCCTAAATCCATTTGCTTTCCCTCCAGGGCAGGAGTTTCACTTCTCTGAAAGCAGAGCAGCTGTGGATTGCAGAATTATGGAATGGGTAATGTTGGAAGGCACCATTAAGGTCATCCAGTCCAATCTGCCTGCTCAAGCAGGGTCCCCTGGACCACGTTCCTCGGGATTGTGTCCAAGCTCCTTTTGAAAATCAGTACTTAAGTCACCCTCACAGCAAAGAAGTTCTTGTTTATGGTCAGGTGGGATGGTTGGGACTGTTGACTTTAACGAGATTTTTAACACTGTCACAAGTACCATTCATGTAAGTAAGTGAGGGCTGACTGTGGCTTGGCACAGATCTGGGAAGCACCACACCTCTGGGCATACAGACCTTGGGCTGGGGGGTCTGCTCCTGCACAGTTTCTGGGAAGAAGACACAAAACTGTATAGAGATCCATGATCAGAGCAAAACTGAGGGGTATTGAGTGCAAGCCCACAGGAGCCTCATCTGAGCCAGAGTCATTAACGATTTGAATGCTGAAATGTAGAGAATGCTTACAAGAGGTCCAGGAACCGCAAGCACAGTGACCAGGAATGGGGGACAGAATCTGATCTCAGGATTACCCAGGAACATTAAAAAACCAATAGGATGCAGTTCAAACACAACAAGAACAGCATATGGCAATGCAACAGATGTAAACAACTGTACAAACACAGGGAGGAAATTGCCCATTCAGTAATAACTCTGCAAAAATTCAAACACTCCAGAGTAATGACAGGTCATGAATGGGCTGTGTCAGCACATTGCTGTGAAAAGGGAAGCCTCCAGCTGGGAAATGCAAAAAGGAGTGCACGAGGACAACACAGAAAGAAACACCCCTACTCCAGCTGTTATTGCCAGAGTTTGACTACTGTGCAGTGTCCACTCTTGGCATTCCAGAGACCAAAAGGCAAAAGGTAGCATGACGGACAGACCAGAAATGTGATGTCTGATAAAGCAGTGAAGGAACCAACACAGCTTAATTTAAAAAATAAAGAAGGCCTAAACAAGATGTTGGCCCTCAAAGAAGTAAAAATTGCTTCTAGAAAGAAATGCAGTAGTGGCGTGGCAAGGCAAGGCAAAGCAAGGCAAGGCAGGGCGGGCAAGGCAGGGCGGGCAAAGCAGGGAATGCAAAGCAGGGAAGGCAAAGCAGTCCTCAGGGAAATTCAGCTCCACAACAGCTTTGACACCAGGCCCTGATCATGTGATTGCAGTTCTTCCCTGATCAGTCTCAGAAAACCACTCACTCAACTCTTCCTCATATGTTGGGAATGCCCAAGGTTTGCTGGCAACTCCACATTTCTCCAGGGTCATGTTTTTTAGGTAAGCTGTAGGGAAATTGATGCCAGAGCTCTGCTTCTTGAGCCTCAGTCTGCCTCACAGGACATGAGCACTTGGCTTCTGCAGTCACTGCCACTTCTCCTCCCTGCAAGAAGTGTTGGGTATGCAGAGACATTTCCCACTGTGCCCACAGTAATCCATGTGGCTATCAGGCATTCTTAGGGAGAACATTTCAGGCATGACTATTTTTGACTGAGATCTTGTGGCCTGAGCTCCACCAGCCTGGGCTTGTTTGGCTTAAGAAGGAGACGAGAAAGTGCTGCCAACAGGGCACTTATCAAGAGCCATGCAGGACATGAAACAGCAAGAGGCTCATCCCCACTAGCCCAGGACAACCTTTATAAAGAAACCACCACAGGTTTGAGCTATGACACAGTGCACCCTGTTCCTCATGGCATTCTCCCCTTGCAGCACAAACTGCTGCCACAGGACTCCCCAGGACACCTGCTGTGCTCTGGGCACAGAGAGCCAGGGACAGCCAGGACAGCTGCAGCAGCCCGGACTGAGCAAACCCCATTGAGGCAGGGGACCCTGGCTCAGTGCAGGGCTTTTCCCATGGCAGGGACGGACCCAAAGCAAGGATGGGCACAGCACTTTTGCCAGGGAGGAAAGACAAGTAAATTGGTGGGAATTTTATGGGAGACCTAAGTGTAAACACGACAGGAGAAGGAACCCGCCCAGGCTGAGGGACCGGGGCGCCACCCCAGGGCCCAGCTGGGTGTTAGGACAGGACTCACGATGGTCTAAGAGGAGGCAGGTTTGTCTCCGCAAGTCAGTCCAGCTCCCCTGTCCTGAGTTTTTAAGCTGAAAGTCGGTGGGACAGGGCTCAGGAACATCAGTTGCCAATGGGCGACAGTCGGCGCTGGCGCTGGGCCCGAGTCTGCAAGGAGAAACCATCCCGTGCCAGCCATGAGGGCATCCCCGCCCCGCGGCCCACGCGTGGGCCCGGCTGTTCCCGCAGGTTTTGCTCCCATCTAGTGGCGGATCCCGGCTCCACACGGGCGCTCGGGAGCCAGGATAAGGCATCCCGGGGTCTGCAGCTTGGCTGGGGCACTCAGACCCCCTCGCTGTGGAGGGCCGAAGTGACACAGGCTCAGGGATGGGGCCGGGGGCTGCCCTGAGCGCGGCCCTCTGCCAGGGGAGCCTGCCCAGCCAAGGGGACACCCCTCACTCTGTGCTCTGCACAGTTCTTCACCCTCTCCCATGGAGCTCTCCATGAAAAACTCCTGTTTAACATCTACCCCAGCTTCTTTGCCATCCGCAACGCCTCCATTTGGGTTTACCCTTTCCTTTCCCAGACCCTCCTCTCCCTGCAAAGTTTGGATCATGCTGGGTGACACCCCAGCAGACACCGCCAAAATGGGCAACGGACCATGTGGCACCATCAGCAGGAGCTGCAGCAAGCATCTGGGAATGAAAATTTGAAACTTTCTCAGCACTGGGCAGCCTGGAAGGGAATAAAATGACGTCATTCCTCATAGCACAGACCCATTTTGTTAGGCACAAAAGATCATTGTGGAGAAGTTCAGAGGGTAGAATCCAGTGAAGAAAGAAATCTAACACCCATCTGTGAACCAAGACTGGCTTTACAATTTTTCCAAAACCCTGCAAGGGTATATAATATAACAAACAGCTCCAGACAGTCTGCTCTTGCAAGTACTTTGTCCCAGCCCTGAAACACAGGGGTTTTCCCAGCAGCTGCTTTAAACTCAGTCCATTTTTTAAACTGCTGGCAGACTGACACCCCCTTTAGAACAGCCCATTGGGGCAATATGCCATGGTCCCATACAGCATGTGTGAGCCAACTTGGACAGGACAGGCAACCCTGGAGTGTGCAAGGGGGCACAGCCCCTGGAGTGTGCAAGGGGGCAGCTCTGGGAGGGCAGCTGGGACCAGGCTGAAAACCAGGACAGCAATAGGAGACAGGAGAGTTAGCAGGTGCGAAGCTGGCAGCCGGAGCTCAGAGAGATGGAACCAGAGCTCCTGAAAAGCAAACAAGAGAGGCAAACCCATGCAGGATTATTTATTTTGACTGCTAATTTGCTGTCAGTGGAGCCATATGATGAGGTGGTGGGAGGCACCCAGGGCTGAGGGCAGAAACCCATCTTCAGGTGCCATATGGCCTTAGGTCAGATTAAGCCAGTTAAAACCTTATCCTAAAGCCCTTTACCACAGCAGGAAGCCCAGCTGCTGTGGAGTGGGAAGAAATCAGATCCTTGAGTCCTGGTTCTGCAGCACTGCCTCTTAACCTCTCCTTTCCACACTCACAAGCTCCATCTCTTTCCGTAAAGCACAGGACAGATCCCGCCTATCCTGTTCATCACCGTCTTTCACAATCTTCCCATAAACCTGCTGGTTAATTGGCAGGCAGACAGATCTAAGTGTTCTGTGCATCCTACTTTACAGTAGAGTTGAGATCCCAGCGTTTTGTTGTCCTGCAAATCTCACAGTCTGGTAAGGGGCCGCTCACAGCCCACACAATTGATACTTCGCGTAGGCGTATTTCCCTGTAATGCCCCATAATAATAATGCAAATAACAAACATAAAAGATCTACAGCCCTTTCCATGTCCCAGTGCCACTAGATGGCACCAGGAGTGTACCCTTCCCAGCCCGGGTGTTCCAGGGCCACTGGGGGAATCCAGCCCAGCCCTTCCTTGCTACAGAGCCAGAGACTCCAGCACACGCCAGCGCCTCCTCCTCCTCTTTTCTTCATGGACCGTGGGGTGCTGCGGTAAAAGCAGGCATTTCAGCCTTAAAATCCAGTCTTCAGTGATGTGCTGGGGGGAATAGCCTGGTGGCTTTTGCCATGTTGTCTGTCACACACACCTCCATTTCCCCACCCGTGGACCAAGCATCACTCTCAGCTGGGTGCTGGAGAGGAAAGCCTCAAAGGTGGGTGCAAGTTATTCTGATTAATATAGGGATTAACGTGTGAGTTTCCCATCACTGACAGGCTCCCCTTGGGAGGGACAGGAATAAAACACAATTTACTATGTAATTTTGCAATCAGAAGATTTGCCTTCTCTGAGATCTCACAGTTTTAGGGATTGATTCTCTTCATGCACATTTGATATCCAACAGAGCTCAGCATGTCCCAGAGTATTATTGCCTGTGTTTTTCACTATCAAGCCCTCCATTCCCTGTCATATCCTTGGCAAAGCCACTAAATAAACTAGGGAAGCACAGGCAACCCCTCAGCAAATGTCAGGTCTTTTCTCAGACCTTGCAGCATAATTAAGGAGCATCTGCTTTCCACTGCCCTCAGCATCAAGCCCTGAAGGTGACCCTCAGAGACAGCAGCTCAAATGAGGGCGCTGGCTGGCGAGGCCCTCTAGCAGCACTTCAAAGCAGCCAGCCAAACCCTGGCCCCAAGCAGTGTGGAGGACTCAGGTGACAAATCATTGCTCATCACACAACTTTCTGCCCAGAGCAGAACTGGAGAGGTGGTGGAGCACAGCTTTCAGAAGAGCCAGAGCAGCTTGTCACTCCTTCCTGCCCACATCCCAAGCCTGGCATGTCTGGGTGATGGGCGTGCATGACAGTGGCACAACCCTTGTGCCAAGGGGATCCCAGTGAAACCTTGGATGCAAAGGGAGTGGGGGAGGGATTTTGTGCAGGGAGTCTCTGAGTGATCCTCTCCTGCTCGCAGAGGTGGAGTCACTGTAAGAAAGGCCAAGTGGGAGATGCATAGCACAGCTCCATGGTGGCACTGGCAGGCTGGTGGCAGTGGCAGGGCTGTCCCTGCCCACATCCTAAGGCCACAAGGTAATCCTGCAAGAGGATCCTGAGTGTGACCCTGCTTCCCAGCCCTCTGCTGAGAGTGGCACAAATCCCACACAAGCGCTTTAACCTCAGGTTAGGGTGAAAGCTAGAAAGGAGGCTGGATCACTTGGGAAGTTCAGGTCACACAACAGAGTGAGTTAAAATCCCTCATCCATTCCATCAAACCGGGAAAATCCCTCATCCTCCTTCCCCACAGCCTCCTCTCCCCTCCCTGATCACCTCAGACAGTCCTAAGGAGTGACCCAGCATTCCCTTGCCACTGCCTCCCCTCCTGGGGAGCCGCCAGGAGCCTCCCCACACACCATCTGCTCTCCACAGCTGACCTGTGGGTGCCCAAGGACATCCCTCCCACACCATCTTCCTCCACACCAGGCCACCTCTCCCCATCACCCCCAGCCAACATCTCTGGGTCCTCTGGCTCTGGAAAACTTCATTAAACCTCATGGACAAACTCGAGTCTTTATTTGGTCTCTCTATGAGTGAATGCTTCACACATGGTGCAGAAACTTGCTGCTACAAAACCTGCACACAGCAATGGCAAGCCTGGTGTCCCTCAAGGCTCCCAGCTGCTGTTTCCAAGCAGAACACACCCTTGTCTGGCTGCAGATGTCAAACAGCACAGACACACACAGACATCGACGTGAGCATGGCCAGAGCTGTCTGCATGCTGAAGGATTATTTTTTGCCCGACAGTGATGGAAATGTCAGAGAGGGTTTTATTTATTTTCTCTGGAAGGCTTGTTGCTTGAAGTCCTCATTGGCAGAGGCTGACCCTGACCCTGCTGTCACAATAGGGTCTGCCATCCAGGTCTGACATCCCTTCCCACCCTTGAAAAAATGTGCAATTCATCAGGAGGGGAGGGCGACTGGCCCAGAGTGCCTGGCAGGGCTGGCAACCTTCAGAAGGCAGGTACTCCTCCAGCCCTGCAGCCCAACCCATGCCCACCCAGCCAGGCTGCAGCTCCCCCAGATTCCCCAGCCTTCCCACCTCCCAGGAAAGGTCTCACTGAAGCCACAATGGACAGCTAGGAAATGTTAGGGACACCAGCACTGGCCTTTTGAGCACCCATGCAGTCAGGAAGGGCAGGCAGGCCATGGGATGCACTCACTGCCCTTCAGTGACATGGGGGATGAAGTGTAACAGTGCCAAGGTCTCCTGGTGCCCTGAAAGCACACAGAGGACTCCCTGGAGATGGAGCAACCTGTTTCTTCCTTCTTCTCTGACACTCACCCCATGCTCAGCACCACACCAGGAACAAAGCTAATGACAATTACAAGCCTGCCCTGGCTCATTCCCAGCTCACAGGACCCCATCTGCATGCAGAGCTCTGGGATGGGGCACTTGTGTCCCTGGGGTGATGACACAGCACTGCAGAATGTGGCAGCACCCAGCTGGGTCTGCATTTCTCAGGGTACCAGGGCATGACATGTCTGCTGCTATACTCATTGAAAGGTTATGCACAAATTTTCCCTCTTCTTGTTAGAGAAACAGACTTGAGGAGGAACGGCTTCTCAGAAAAGCACTGGCACATCTGAGGTAGAGTTTTTCGCTTGGTTATGGTGTCAGAGAAGAGCAGTAATGGCCTATATTCACACAATAGCAAAGGAGGGCCTTGAACCACATCCAGCTTGGGTTCTGTGACCAGTCCATAGATAACCAGGAAGAATGGTTTTCCTTTGGAACTGCCTATTTACATCTGAAAACTAGCAGAGTTCTTGCCCAGAGTCTGGGACAAACAGCTCCTTTTACTGCCTGCTTCCCATGAGGTTTCCCCTCCCTCTCCAAGAGGAAATTTCCAGTAACCGAGGTATAAAAATTAATGCAAGACTATGCTCCTGAGCCAGCTGTAAAACTCATACAGGAAGAGCTCCCCATCCCACACCTCATCACGGCAGGCTGCCCCCAAAGCAGGTCACAGCCTTCATGAGAGAGGGAAGAGGCAGCTCTGTCTGCACTCTCCTGGTGCAGGTCAGGCTTTGGGGGGTAAACTGAGGTGCCCAGACCTGCAGGCATTGCCAGCACAATCAGCCAGGCAATATTCTCTAGCAGAGGTCTCGGATCTCTCAGGAGGTTGCAATGCTTGGACACCATGTGGTGAAGCAGTCTCTGGTTTCATTAGAGATTTCATGAAACAAGGGATGGAAACAGAGAGGAATTAAGTGAGGGGAAACCCTCCTCCACACTTGCCACATCCTGGGAACAACCACCAGGACTCAGCTAAATCACAATATCTAGGAAATTTTGAAGAAATGTGTTTCTACCATATCCCATTCATCTTCCTCCTGGACTTTACATATAAGATTAGGATTTTAGCCACATGGGTTTCCTGCAAAAATGCAGGAATTTTGTCTTCCATGGCTGACAGGCTTCTCCGTGCATCCAGCTTCATGAAGCATTCAAGGAGCTGTGGTTGCAGATGCTGACACAGGGGAGCAAGGCCTCGTGTTTCTCCCAGCAGGCCTGAGGGAAGGGAAGAAAAAAGCTGGGTAATTAAATAGCACTCGTCAGAACATGTGCAAGAGTCAAAAAGCAGAAACATCCCTCCTGTGCACACTCTTGCATGAAGGTGTATCGACACTTACCTGCTGAAATCCTCCACTTCCTGGGATAAGCAATCCATGGGGCCACAGCCATGGGCAGCACCCCCACTGCTGCCTGCCCTCCCCAGCCAAACCTTCTCACTTCTCTTCTGGAAGGACGTTTCGTGCTAACACGAAACAACCAAACTCAGTGCTTCTCCAAAGTCCTCCACCTCCATATACAGGGGAGGTAAATGTGTTCCTGGCTAGGAGGAAGCAACTGATTCCCAGAGAGCCTACAGGTCACACCCCAGAGCATGGCAGCAAAATCACAGGGCTGGGATGGAAGGAAGAAGGTGGCACATTTCATAACTGATTTCACCTTTACTGGTACCCCTGAACTCAGATGAGGCCACCAAGCCATGCTAGGCATGCGTGCCCACCACATTGCAGACTCAGTGCAGTGGGTCTGCTGGGATTTGGGAGCCTCTTTACCCAGGGAATTCCACAAAATAGGAGATTAAATGACTTACAATGCTTTAAAAACACGTTCCTCGATATCTTTACTAAAGCAAAGGTGACACTATGGGTAATTTCTTTAAAGCAGGGTATAAACATGGGTGGCTGACAGCCAGTTCATTACACCAGAATCGGTTTTCATTAGGAGGGGAAGCTTTTGTTCTTATTGTTTCTCTAATTGCTTTCTCCCCCTGCTACCAGGGCAGCCTGCTATCTGCCTGTGCCTGGAGGGCAGAGTCCTGCATACCTTATCACTGATCTGCTAACATGGGTAACTATAAATAAATGGTGACACCTGAGAGTGGAGGAGGAAAGGGGCTGTGCCTCTCACCCTCAGTCTAGTCGCCTTATGCAACAGAAGGTAACTGCTGACAATCTGCAGTTATTAATTGAGCAGGACTATTTCTGATAGCTGAGGGCTCTAACCTGGCCAACATAAAACAAAATTCTCCACCTCTGAGCTGGAGCTGGATAACTTTGGTCTAACAAGAAGTTGTCAATTATTTAAAATGAAGAAAATAGCTGCATGTTCTCCACTAAGCAGTGTTTTAAAACCATGAGGAACTGCTTAACTTTGAAATCTGCTGCAACTTGGCCCGCCAAAAAAACAAAAATGCCCATTTGTGACTCCAAAGGAGTCCCTTGGGAGACTGAAAAATGATTGCAAGTTCTCCAAATGAGCCTTGGCAATTCTCACCATTGGATTTAACTCCTTACAGTGACAGTCATCCCTCTGATTTAAACTCTCCTCCCTTCTGCCATCAGCTGCTGCCAGCACACAGTGGGCACACTTGCCTCACAGCACAGCACAGTCACCTAAATGGGGCCAAGCCTGGTTTCATTAATGCAGCTGTCATGGAGGGGGCAGTGGTGGGACTCATATATCCCTCCCCTTGGTACCAGAGAAGCAGGAAGATCGCTGAAAGGATCCTCCTTGGCTTGTCCTGCTAGCACTTGCCTGGGAGACCATGCCCATGCAGAGGGTAAGCGCTGGGAGGGAGGGGATGCTGCAGAGAGACCTTGCTGCAGGGACACACAGACAGGAGTGAAAGATGGGGAGGAAGAACCTTTGTCCCTGCTATAACCTGAATCATTCATTTAAGCATTCAGTACCCTGCACTTCCTACAACACAATCCTCCAGGGTGTGGAAGTCTGCAGGCAGAGAGAGGGAAGTAGAGCCAGAGTATATAGAGGAATGAGGACCTTGGGGAGATGAAGCTACAGCTCCACCTCCCCGTAAGCATGGTGCCTACCTGTGCAGGTACACATTACACACAAGCACACACACATACCCACCTTTGCTAACAGCAGAGGCACCCACAGAGTCCATATTTTCTAGGTTTTACTTCTATATCTGCAAAAAGCAAGTTTGCTTCTGTTTCCGATTCCCTGCAATTATCACGAAATGCCTTCAAGAGAGCAGCTCTGTCTTCTCGGCTGAGTGAATCTTTGATGTCCAGCACTGCACTCAAATGTTCCTTCCTTTCCAAAAGGACAAGAGGACAGGTGAGTGAATGAGTCAAGGAAAAAACAAACAAACAAAAACGCACACACACACCCCCCAAAAAAAAACAACCAAACCAAAACAAACAAACAAACAAACAAAAACAACCCAAACAAACAAACAAAAAAAAACACACACAAAAAAAAAAAAAAAAAAAAAAAGAACAAGAAACCACCACACTTGTTTTCTATCCCTCAGCTTTGCTGGACCAGACCAAAGATTGGAAGATGCTTTTTGACACTGTCTGGCTACCTAAAGGGGAGGCCATATCCCAAGAGCTGTGTGGGATAGGGCCGAGCTCATGTGTCCCAAGCCCAGGGCACACAGCATCCCTGTGAAGTATTGAAAATGTTCAGCTCAGGTTATTCCTAGAAAAAGACCTGTATCTATCATAATAGGTTTCAGATAACTCTACATTTGACCATTTGGAAGCATTTTTGGTATATTTTCTCCCCTCAAATGGAGCTAATTCTTGTTTATCTGGAAGGTTACAGGGTTTGTGTTCTACAGAGCACTGTTCCCCTGAGTAGGGAAATACCACATTGGACATAAGGCAAATGTATCCAAGCCAAGGTTTGAAACAGAGAAATCTGTTGTAATCAAGAACAGTGCATCCACTCACACCAGGATGATGTCCTCTGAGATCTGGGTCTTCTGAGAACTTTCTATGCCCATTTCCTATACTATATATACATACATATGTATATATCATTGTTATGCTGTATCAGATAAGCAGCTTTTTTAGCTCAATAGCACCTTCAAAAGTAGTAAAGTAAAAAAGAAGTAAGAAACCAGATGAAGCATAACTTAATTTCTTTGTCTTTCTTTTTATCTTTTTTCTTTGCCCACAGCAGTCCTCCCTACAGAAGGCTAGAGATTTCCCTTGCTGCAGGTTTATATCATGACTGTCATGTTTAATAGGCACTGAAGTAATTATCTACCACAAATTGTCCCACATTTGAAGGTATTCACACTTTTGGCCTTCACAGCATCCTGTGACAGAGAACTCTACACTGCAATTATGTTAAGTTGGAAAAACACAGGCACAGCATATCAGAACAAAAGATAGATGCAGTAAACCACAGGCTTTGGAAAAATGCAGTTAGCTAAGATCTCTCCTTTAAAAGCTGTGGTTTAATTCTGTTAAGTTTCCTGTAAGAAATGTAAGTGTATATTCTTGCTGAATACACCTAGAAACTCGTGAAAATAGTTATATAAGGTTTGGTGAAGTGTCAAAGGCCAAAGCCAAGTGTTTGAAAGTTATGAAATGCCCAGGTTGAGAATGTTCTTGAAACCTACATTTGACACATTTGTGCCTGTAAATTCTGCATTAAGATAGTACTTTTCCACAGCATTTCTGCTTTGTTGACAGCAATTTCATCCATCCTCCACCTTTACAGAAGGACATCTCAACTTCACCAGTTCATGCCTGACAGGCACCAGCGAGTACATTCAAAGGGTCTCTGTACCTGGCCCAACACACTGCGAAAGTATCACAGGGCTAATATTGCTGTAGGTCTTCTGGGGTCAAGCAATCATGTGAGAAAGTACAGAAGTCAAACCAATAAAGACATTACCTGAGGTCAGGAAATTCTTTTAGAATGGGCAGAAGTGCTATTTTCATCCCCTCAGGATCAGAAGTTTGAATAAGTTCTAAAATTGCTTTTATGGGATCCTTGAGAGAACCAGCTGCAGGACCCTGGGGAGAGAAGCAGTGTTGTGTTCAGGGCAGGGGAAACAGCACAGGATGTTAAGAGCTGGACTCATGTCAGTCTGGGGATTTCTCTGTGTGAGTTAGGAGCTTTTTATGAGTGTCTATGCATGTATAGAAGTCCAATTTTCCCCCAGGGTAACAGAAAAGAACCTGGGGAGTAGTTACAGACTTCTTCCAGGGTAGCTGGGCAACCATCTTCAGCAGTGCAGAATCCCCTCCTGCACTTCGTTTGGCAAAGTTGGCAAATTACTCATTTTTCCCTAAACTACCTGTCCTTTCAGGGCCATTTCACCCTGTGGGAGGTGGTTTGCTTCTAGAGGTAAGCACAGCCCTGTGCTCGACCTATGTGAAAACAAGCTTTGTTGGCCAAACATGCTGGCATTTCTGCTGCTCCAAAGCAAGCCCAGGGACAGAAAAGCAAACTTAGGGAGAAGATGAGGGGACACAGATCCTCTAATACAAAAAAGTGGGAAACAGGGCTGGACAGTGAAAAAAACATGACATGGTTGGTAGATGTTGCATGTGATCAACTCCCTCTAATCTGGAGCACACAGGAGAAAAAAGTCTCATCAAAAAACACACAGGATTTTTAGCAGAGCTGGAGAAGCAGAATGCAGATGAACCACCAATAGAGAGCTTCAGGTCTTGCTCACATTTTTCATCAGTTCAGTAATGCAATTAAATTGCTTCCCTGAATTATTGATGCCACCACATCAACAGAGACTCTGTGACAAAGCAAACCTGGAGAACAGGCTGCCAAATTGGGGCAGGAGAAGCCCAGGTCCCCCTGATCTCCAGGGGACATTAGAAACAGCAGGTCACACTCTCCATGCACCACCTCTGCATGGAACATAAATTACTATTATTATTAATAATAATAATAATAATAATAATTGAAGACAGCCTTCCCCCTCTCCCTCTGCACTGCAGGCACACAGCATGTCTAGCTCTGCTCAGTGCACAAGCTGTACTCAGCTCCTGAGGCACTGGTGCTGTACAGCTTCATACTTGGCAAGCTCATTATTACAAAATGCTAATTAATTTGAAGGCGTCAGATTTAGTTAAGCACTTCATATGCAGGCAAGGTCAGAGGTAAACAGCCTGCAGTCTAAAGGGGAAAAAAAAGAAGTGCTCTCTCAGCAGTGTTTAAATGCCTTTGACATGTACTGCTCTTAGGAGAGAAGCAAGGTATTTCCTAATGTGTTTTGAGAACAGAGGGGAAGTAAGAGCCCAAAGAGAGGGCAGAGCAGGGCAAAGAGCAGGTGCAGCCTGTGCAGCAACTGCATGATAAATCCAGTCTGCAGCAGAGTTCATATTTCGCATCCATAACCATGAGCCTCATGACTAAGGAGCAGGCTGTCCCCTGCAAATCACTTCTGCATTTCACTTCCAAGGCTTTCAGTGCTCTCACATCAAGTAAGAAAGTGCACACGTTGGGGACTCTGGGGAAACAGCCCTAACCAGATGCAGCCCTTTTTTATCCAAGCTTAATGTAGGGTTTTAATAGATAATTAGATTTCCTGTATCTCCTTTGCACTGTTCCATGCATGTTACATCCAAAGCTGATGCAGAGCACAGCATTACTGGTAAATTCCAGAGTTAAGATTAGAGAACCTTCCCGCTATTCCCCATGTCTCAGTTGCTGAAAGCATGAATTCATCTGTGACTGATCACACCAAGAGAGGTGGGTCTTCAGCTAAAAGCACTGGCAGCTTCCAGCTTTCCACCATGAAACTCATGCATTAATTATAATGGGTCTGAGAGGATTTTAAAGAGGCCTATAAATGATCATTTTTATTTCATTTTATTCATTGGACAAAGCAAGAATTGCTGACATATGGCTTGCAAGGGACTCATCTGTGAGAAAATAGATTTTCAGTCCCTAGCATTTAAATAGGCAAGTTGTGAGAATGACTCAGCATTTGTGAAATTATTAAAACCAGTGTAGCCAAGGGGGTTTATATGCTGTCACATCTGAGTGCTGTTACCAGACTGACTTTGCAACCACTGCTGTGTTGCTCACTCCAGCCCCTTATGAAGCACCATGCCTGGGCACTCTCAGCCTACATCCACTAATGAGCCATGTCAGGGACATTGCACAGCAGTGATTCTCCAACTGGACCAGCTGGAGGAGGGGACACTGCTGCCAGTGCAGTCCTTGCCCTTGGGTAATTATGTGACAGCCTGGTGGCATCTGCAGATACTGTGTGCAGCACTGCCACTTACACCAGATTATGACGTGAGGCTTTTTAAAGCTTCTGAAATTGATTCTGCAAATCAGAACCAGCACTTCTGCACAAGTTTTCTTCAGAGGCGTGGCTCTGCTTTTACACCTAATCTTCTGCAACATGCCTTCACCTCCTGATGGTGTGAGGTGTTTTCTCCTGCGGGAAGACTCATTCCTCCCTGCAACCGTCAGCAACCACAACAGCATCAGCATGTTTTTGCCATGAGGAAACACCACAGCACAGGGAAATGGCTCAGGCAGCCATCATCCCAGCTCTGAGGGGCTGGAAGTGCCTGTGGGGAGGGAGGAGGCTGGATGGAGGGGTAGCAATGCATACCCCGTGTCCAGGGAGGAGCAGCCTTACAAGGCAATCCACAGAGCAAGTGGAGATGTGGAGCAGCCTGTTTTGGTTCATCACTCCAGAGGCTCAAGGGAAGCACTGCCACTCCATGCCATGTACCAGAGGCCTGATGGGGGGAGCTGGCAGTTTTGGAGCTGTCTCACCAGCTCAGAGGAATACACCTCATTCTTGTGTCAGTGGCAGCAGTGCGAAACTTGCCTCCTCCAGTCACACATTTCAAAACCATGAACTAACAGTTTCTGACAGATCAGAAGGGCTGTCAGCACATCTGACTGTCATTTTGGTGAAGCTCGATACCCCTGTGGTAAAAACTCTTAAGCTTTTTTGTAGCTTTCAGAGTCTTTTCCTCTGCTGGTATTGCTTTTGATGACAGAGAGCAAAACTGTAACCATATCAAAGACTTACTAAGCACTCTTTAAAGATGGTTTGCATCATCCTATGATCTTCTTCTATCTTGTTGACAATCCTCCTCCTCTGCATAGCAGATGGTTTCCTGGGAGCGGTCAGGAGGGCCTGCATGTATTCTGTAATAATGATGGCATTGACAGCCTCCACGAAGGCCTGTTCCAGAGCAAAGATACCCAGATTAACTTCCCTGCACTGAGCATGGTTCAGATCACACCTATACCAGGGCAGACAGCAGATATTCTGCCCCTGCAGATGGCTGTCCAATTTCTTTGCCTAAGTTTAATTTAAAATGCTTCATCTAACACCTGGACTACCTCCAAGCTGCATGTGGATGACATAAACCTTGATGATAAGTGTGGAGACATCAAATCAAAAGCAATGGGACCAGTTAGCTGAGCCAAAGGTCACTCACACTCCAGAGCTGCAGTGACAGTTGGCTTGGCTAACAAATACGTTACCTGGGCAGAGTTTGAGCTACAGACAAAGCCAGATGCAGCCTACCTCGAGCATCCACAATTGACACAGAGCCCTTGAGCACAAAGTTGTGGCTGGGCACAGAGAAGTCACCGGGCAACTCTCTCTTAGCTCCCACTACCTGCTGAGAACCTCAGTGCAGAGGTCATGCAGTGCCTGACAGGGACAGTGAGTGTTTCTGATGGGGGGTGGGCTGCTGCACAGAAATCACATTTTGTTAGAAATTGAAATCAGAGCAGGGTTAGGCTGCAGTCCAAAGGTACAGGAAATCCCCAGCTATTTCCAAAACAAACAAAGCAAGAGACAGAGAGCTCTGCCACAGCATTTCACCACCGAGCTGCTGCTTGCCCCAGCACTAATGTGACGTAATGTCCAGTGACAGGCTTTGAACAACAGCAGAATAGATCCTACTTCTTTGTCTTCCATTACCTTTTTCCATATTGCAAAATGTTAATTAAAATCATCACTGACAAAGAGACTGCAGACCTAGGAGTCCCGTGCTTGGGAGAACATGTGGCACATGTAGCAGCAGCAAATCCAGCCTGCACAAAAGAGAGTTTCCCAGGTTCCAACCTCTTTGCTGAAGAGATAAACTCAAGTGTGTTGTAAGATCCTAGACAAGTTGTTTAGGCTACTGTAAAGGTGAAAAAACTTGGGTACTTTGTGAGGTTGTTTGCCAATGCTCTGCATGAGAGACTATGCCCTTTAAGAATCTGGACTTTTTACCCCTCTGTGTCCAGTCTACATTAAAGGGATCAATAATCCCTAGAAGTAAGTTTGAAGCACATTAGACGCCGAGAAGAAGATCTCCAATATAATGGTATTGGGGTAATGGTAGGAGAGGAGGGAGCCCAACATTCCCCTCCGTATTTGGGAGGTACATTCAGTTTCCACATTTCTTCACTTGTTGTTTTCTCTGCTGAAGTTACAGAAAGGTCCCAGCTGTCACTACCCAACCCTGGTGGATAGAAGTATTAGACTGAGACCACTAGATATTTAAAAGCTTATTTGACAACAGAGAAAACTGCCATTTGGATTAATGTTCTAATACTGTGCCATCCAAAGGTTCAGTCACTAGTTTTAGTGATTTCACAGAATATAATGGTTTGGGTTGGAAGAGACCTTAAAGATCATCTAGTTCAAACTCCCCTGCCATGGGCAGGGGCACCTTCCACAAGAACAGATTGCTCAGTACCCCATCCAACGTGACCTTGAACACTTCCAGAGGTGGGGCATCCACAGCTTCTCTGGGCAGCTTCTTCCAGCATCTCACCACTCTCACAGCAAAGAACTTCCTCCTAAAATCTAACCTAAACCCACGCTCTTTTAGTTTGAAACCATTACACCTTGTCCTGTCATACATGCCCTTGGAAAAAATCCCTCTCCATCTTTCTTGTAAGATGATTTCCTGAATACTATCTTGTTCTCACTTTCTTACTTATTTCTTACCTCATATGTAGCTGGTTGTTTCTTCCTAAAGGTCAAAAAGCTTTGCTTTAAGGATTCAAGGATGTGGTCAAAATCACCATCACACTTTTTGAAGTAGGCCTTCAGTGCTCCCTGAGGAAAAGAGACAGGGTCAGAGGGTGCACATGTAGAGACACCAGACAAACAATAGACACAGATTGTTGTCCTTTGCTCTTTCTGCTCTTGGAAACGGACTTCTCCACAAACTGCAGTATCCTGTGCCTTTATTTCAAAGAAAATCAAAACATGAAAGAAAGAAAGAAACAATTCCAACTCAGAAAGGATGTACTAAGTTCTTGAGCCCAAACCTTGAAGACTGAAAACCTGAGCTCTAGGCCTCCTGTTCCCCCCCAGGATTGCCTGTGCTCTGTCAGAACCACCCCCAGTTCCCATGTAGATGTGTGGGCCCATGGGACAGGCTGGCAATGAGCTCTGGAGACAAAAACTGCACAGTGTAGCCAGAGTTTCTCCTGTCATTTTCCTTTTGCTGCCTCCAGCATGCCTGAGGGAGCCTGTGCAATGAGGCTGAAGATGCTCAGGAGAGCTTCTCAGGGAAATGCACAGTATCACCACTGTTAGGAGCCTGGAATCCTGTGTTTTCCAGACACAAGGGTGAAGGGTGTCTGGGCTAATAGGCTGATACTAGAAAGTGTGAAGGGAGGGACACATTTCTGGTCAGCCTTCTCTACATCCTGAGTACCCAGCAAAGCCCTGGGCTCTGTGAGTTATCACTGTTCTGGGAAGACGCCCAGCTGCTGGGAATGAATAGGTACCAGGTGAAATTCAACTTTTGGGGTCTGGCCAGCACAACAGCAAACACTACAAACAGTGGAACTGGGGTCCCAAAACTGGAAAAGGTGAAGCTGTCCATATACATATTCTGACAAGGCAGAGGAGAGCACTAGGCTTGAAGGCCAAGCTATGGCTTCACCTTTTCCAAATCAGAACATGAGAGGAAAGTGCATGCCAGCCATATGGTCTGCAAACAGTCAGAATTAAAATGAGTCTTCTATACCTTGACTTTAGAAGTGATGGTCTGAAGAAAATGCTCCATAATGTCATCTTCCATCCTGTGTAGGAATCCATTTACCTTAACATTCTGGTCAGTGCTTACACTGCAAATGTATGTCAGCTTATGCCAGACAGTTCTGTTAAAAAAAATAAATATGGAAAATATTGATCAGATCAAATCATGCTATTCAGATCAAAATTCTTTCTACTGTAACCACACAGCTGCCTGAGTAATTGAGTGGACACCTGCTGAGGTCCAAAGCTAGCTCAGCTACCCACATTTGTGTGCCCATTAAGACACTACCACAAGGACACGAAAGCTCAGTGCAGTTGCTACTTGTACTCATCACTAGTGAGATCAGATCAGTAAAAAATTATATTATTCTTAAAAATGAGTAAGCATGAAGCAGCCTCAACAAACAGAGTCTGGGTGAGCCTCCTATGTGCCTTTGACAACCTAAAAATACAAGACAAACAATTATCTTCCATCAGAATAGTCTTCCAGTCAGCAAATCCTGGTTAAAATTATCACCAGCTTGAAACCAGACATTTTACATTCTGGAAAGACTCAGTGTACAACTTCATTCTCAGTAAAGCTGTAAAGGATTACATAAAAGAGACTCATAAGTATTCAGCCTAAGATCCAGCATCAGCAGCATGCAAATACAACAAACAAAGCAGCTACCTAGGCTCAACACAAGGCTCTGATGTCAAGTAATCACTGTGCATAAGTTGGATTTTGGCATTTTGCTGACTCCAGAGATCCCTGGATAACTTAACACTGGGAGAAGCAACCTTGTTTTCTCTGTTGCTGCAAGTGCTTCTGAAATTAGCTTCTAGGTGCAAACATCCTCCTCCATCCTTCTGTGCTTTATTGCTTCCCTCCTTCCTAGCAACCCCAGGGAGAGCCTGGCATATTCCATGGGGTTTCATTCAGCAAAGCATTTAAGATTGCACCTCCCAAGTGCACTAGCACACACATCTCAGCATAACCTTTATGAGGCTTTCCTGCTGGAGAACAATAACGCCAGGGAAAGGAACAACATCACAACCCGCAACAGGGTTAGCCAGGATAGAGTTCCCACACATGACACAACACTGCTGCCTCTGCTCAGTGCAGGAAGGGGGAGATGGCTACAGCCCCTGTACCTGCAGGGCCTGGGAGAAGGCAAACCGTGGCAGTACAGCCCTGTGGCTCTGGCCACAGTCACAGCCCTCATCTGAGCCTTCCTCTTGCTGGGGCAGCCAGGGCAGCTCTGAAGGGGTCTTGCTGATAGCAACTGGCTTCCTCCATGCTCAAAGGCTGGTGTGCACAGGGTTGGATGACCATATCCAGCTGGAGGCAAGGTTGGCTTCATACCAGAGTCAGAAGATCAGACCAGCAGAAAACTCGTTTTGCTCCCCATGTCATGAGGCTCTGTTTTCTAACCTGAGAAGGCAGCAATTCTCCAGGATTTGTAAGCTGCTGCAGATCTGTGGGCAACCATCAAGCTGGAGAAAGCTTCTTACTTCATCTTCATAGCTAAATTAAAACAGGAAGAAGCACCTTTAATCTGGCATGCTCCATAACACATCTAGCACCAATAGCAGACTGAAGAAATATTCAGTGATCATTTGTCTTTTTATCTCAAGGTTTCAATCTGCCAGATGAGATCTACAGCATGACAGTCTCTGTCCTGCCCAGCTGGTGAGAAAGAAAAACACAGGAACAGCAGGGAGAGCCCTTGCACTGCCTCTGCCAGGGATCAAGAGGCAGGAGGTTGATTTGCTACACTTCCTTCTGGGAAGCAACTCAAGCTTTGCCGATAAAGCTGCAGAACAGTGTCTCAGTGTGAATTAATAACCCACAAGGTCTCTGAACTGCTTTGTCAGTCTCAGTTTCACAAAGGGTTTCTGGACAACTCCATTTTATAGGAATTTCCTTCCTCTCATCATGTGGAGGGCCAAGGATCTTAAATCAAATCTCCATCTGAAATACCACCTACAACCAGCAGTGCTGGCATTTTCTGCTGTGGGGGATACACGGAGACAGAAATACCCAAGAACAAAAAGCAGATGGAGGGAGTCAGAGGAAGTGGTGAGAGGACAGTAGAGAAGACATTCACTCTCCTATGAGAACCAGGATAGAGCAGAGCTCCCCACCCTCCCACAGAGCCAGCAGAAAGCACTGTGCCTGGGATGCACAGCCAGGGTAGGAAGAGCCAGACCTGGGCACTGGACACACGGCTGCTCCTCGTCCCATTTCTGAGCCTCTCCAGAACTCCCAAGGCTTTGTCCTGTCCCAACTACTCCAGATGTACTTTGTTCCCTCAGCTTTAGTCCAACAACAAATACTGAGCACACAAACAGCAGTGAAGTGCTGTCTCTCCAGTAACAGCTTGATGAGAAACAGCCACCAAGATCCAGGTGAACACAGCATCACCAGCTGCTTCATCAGAATTTCTTCCTTTTGAGCATTAAGAATGTTACCAAAGAGGAAAACAGCATCCTTCCTACCTCTCCAGGAACCTCAGGCACTCCTCCAGGCACTCGGCTTCCACCTTCTCACTCAGGCTCTCACTGACTCGCCTGGCAGCCTCTGTCTTCTCTGTTAGTATCTGTGGATTTCAGTGTGTGAGAGGAGAACTGGCCAAAGCCATTTGTTCCCTATGCAGTGAACAGGAATACATCCCACTGCTCACCCTGCAGCAAATCCCTCTGCCTTCTCAGCACCGACTTCTGCTTCAGTTTTGAGAGTCTTGTGGAAATAAATGTATTTTTCATCAGCCTGATCGTAATTCCTGACCCTACACCTTTGCTACCACTGTTTTTGTTGTGGTCAGCAGGCCTGCGCTAGGGTAAAAGCCTCTCCTTGCAGATGTTCTCTGCTCTCCAGCCTGGCAGCTCAGGTCATGCATAGACCTGCCATCTGCAGGAGCACCTGTGCTTCTACCTGACTCACCCTCACAGTTAAATTTGGGTGCAGGCACTAAAAAGAAGGTTATGCAGACCTAACTGTGTGCCCAGCACCTCTGCCAGGGTCTCTACTTGGGATGCCTGAAGAGGGCAGGTGTCACCTTCCCAGCCACCACCACTCACGCCTGGCACAGCTCTGTGTGTTAAGCTCTACAGCACATGTCCTGCCCCACCGAGCCCAGCTGGGTGGCCCAGGTATCTGCAGGAGGTGGGCTATGCCAGGCAGCTCAAAATTCACCCCATATCGGGCAGGCTTGAGCAGGTGGCAACTTAATGCTGCCCATTAGTTGCTCTGTGGAAACAAAAGATTCCAAGGGGAGGAGAGCCAGATGGATAAAAGGAGACAGATGGACCCATATGCTGTGCCCTCACAGTGCTAGTCAGGCAGAGACAAAGGGTGACTCACATCATGAATGGGTTTTTCCACTGCTCATAACAGATGTAAAAGCTCACCCAAAGGGACAGGATAAAATATGCCACCTCAAAGTGTCAGAAAACCACAGCTGATGAGTTTCCATGACACCTTGTTCAATTTCTATGGGAAGTTTAAGTGTCAGCCTGAGAAAACTGAGGAGGTGGTAATTTCATAAGGCTTTCCTATTAGTCCAGGCTTTTCTACCACCCACCCCAGAGCATTCAAACCTGTCAGTTGCATGCACAACAGAGCAAATCCACTCATGCTAAAGCATGGCCAGATGTTACAGATATGAGGACTATGGGATTCAAACCATGCTTTGCCCTAGTTCCTGTTAGAAAACTTTCCACTGTGAGCCAGGAGCAGAAAAAAAAACAACTTGGTAGCTAAAAGTCACCCTAGCACAGGTACATCACTGGGCACATCACTGCTCCATTGCTCCAGCAGGTACAGGGCAAGGTGAGGGGGAAACAGTCCCTGTTGTGAGCTCTGCATTTGGTGCCTGGGTCAGAGATGGGCCAGAAAAGCCAGTATTTGCCAGCCGAAGCTGTATCCTCACAAGGAAAACCAGTTGCTGTTCATCTGCAGTGCTTCCAATGCCTGAGGTTGTTTGCCATCCCAAAAGACCACGGAGCTACTTCCCTCCCTCATGACCTGGAATGGGACTGCCACTGGGGTGGTGGAAGCAGAGAAGAAAGATACAGTCATGACAGCCCACAACTTGCCCCTGATCTCCAGCCTCACTTGAGCCCACATGTAAACTCCAGGATTTATTTTAATCCTTCTGCAGGTCTTGATCCAAACACCCTCTGCCCACAGTACATGCTGCTCACAAATCAGCAGGGTGTGCTCCTGAACTGCCCTTGGAGCACTCACCTTTGCTGGGCTCTGCAGAATCCCCCGCACAGCCTGACCCACCAGGGCAGCAGTCTCAGCAGGGACAAGCAGGGAACAGCCTGCCTGCATTTTGCACTGCCAGACGTGGGGCCCTGCCAGCAGCTCTCCCTGATTTTATAAAAGTGCTCTGCAGAGCTCACACAGAGCAGACTGGGTAACACACACCACGACTTTCCAAAAGATTACGTAAAGATCCAAGAGCAGGTATGAAAATGCAGCTTCAGCTTGAATCAGCTCAGGCTTATCCTTAGTTTAGTAAGGGGTTTTTTTCCTTTATGTATGCCCAGGGCAAAAACAGGTCTGGGAGCAAACAGACACAGCTTAAGTATGGCAACCAGCTTGCAGGCTTTTAACACATTGAGCCTAGACTGAGACATGCAAAATTGGGTCTTGCCAAATACCCACATACTTGTGTGCAAAAACATAACTGCCCCAATATACAGGAGATTTTCAGTTCCCCCCAGTTTACCTCAATGACTGCAGCATCTGCACAAGGGGGTTTCCCAATATCAAAGGCTTCTTTCAGTGCTTTCCCTACTTCCTTCTAAATGATAAAAGAAAATTAAAAAGTACAGTGAAGATACAATGGCATTCATAATGAGTTAGGTTTCCCAGCCTTTCGTTATCCATTTGGACTAGATGAATTCCTACCTCCATTTTTTTGGCTGTCTCATTTAACCCAAAGCCTGGCTATTTTCCAGCTGACCTAATAACATTGTTCTGTTTTGTTCTACATTGTTTGTTTGAGTTTAAATGATTTGCAGCTTTCTTTCATCCCAGTGTCAGCTTGGGTTATCTACAGTCTTCCCTAGTTAGCTTAGCTCAAATGAAGGCGTCCATACAGCAAAACAATGCTTAGACACATCTCCATGCTGCCAGCACTGTAGCTGAGATTTTCCACCCTTCCTCTCTCCAACCAGCACCCACAGAAACCAGTCAGCATTAATTAAAACCATTCCCTTGCTTGAGCCAGGGACTTGTGAGTGCAAAAGAGGAGCTGGGTTAGTGTTTAGAGCTACTGTCATGGTGAGATGGGCCCCATGAGGCTGCACAATGGGAAATTTCCCAAGACTTGGCTGGCTTATGCTAGTTTGAATCGCTGTGAGAACAAAACTAGCATTGCAGAGAAAGGGCTTGTTGCTTAAAACATGATCTGACCTTTACAGAAGCTTTAAACTCAAAAGTCCGGCTTGCTTATTTATTCTTTCATTTCTGAATCTTCCTCCAAGGAATGTAAAGTCTGATCTCCCATTTTGGTCTTTGTTCTTTTCTGGCTGATGAATTAGGAAATTTGTGGCTGTCAGCTGAAGAATTTCATCAAAAATATATTCAAAACAACTGCTCTCCCATATTCACTGAAAAGTGTTAATCAAAGACAAATAAGCAGTTGTAAACAACCTAGAAAAAGTTCTTTACTCACAAGAGCCATCACCTGACTGTGAGCAAATGTGTGAACACTATGTGCTGAGATAGCACATCCCAGCAGAGCTGCACAAACACTTCAAGCCTGCCCCCCACAATGCGACAAAACACGGCTTAGTGAGGAACTGGAAAGCAGTTAATAACTTGTTGAGGACAGCACTTAGTTGTTTTGGATCAGATGATGTGTCTGAATTAGAAACCGCTTGCTTGTCTGTAGCTCTTGTAGTAATACCAGCAAATCAGGCACCAAAGCTCCAATGTGGAAAGGGCCAAAACTTCTGCTGTAATAAACAGGCCCAGTTTACTTATTGTTTCTTCCTGTCGGACCAAAATGTTGTAAGGCTTCAGATCCGTGGATGGTCAGTACACCTGTGCTGACTGCAGAACACGAACTTCTCAGTCCTCATGTTTCCATTTGAAAAAATAGAGGGGGGATAGGGAGAAGACACAGCCCCAGGTGATCCTTTGCAGGTCAGTGTAAATGAGTATGAGAATGAGCCCTGGCACCATGATGGAAGGTCTGCCTTGCACTCTTGTCAAATTCCCCAAGGAAGAGGCGGCAGACTGGCAACCCAATCAGTGGCATCAGCATTTTCAGTTCACCAACTTTGTAACCTCAAAGGCACTAAGCTCCCTCAACCCGGATGTGTCCAGACTGAGGGGAATACTGCCTGTGTGCAGAGCTGACCAAGTTCCCCACATTGGAGTTTTGAAGTGGTTTTGAACACCACATGGCATCTGGGCTCTCAGCACCTTCAGATATGCTACAGTTCTCACCATTCGTTTCTGTTTAAAGAGCTTTTAGTTTGCACAGATATCAGGCTGTCACACTCAACAATAAGCCAGGTATTCATAACCAAAGCAGACCACGGCTTATTCTGGTCAGGATCTCCTCATTCTGAAAAATTTAGTCATCCATTGAAGTGGCAAAACACACACCATGTGATTTAGTCACAATAATATATGGCAATTGTTAAGAGATAACAGCAGGATATTTGCTCAATAACAACTTCCTGTATATTAGCATAATGAAGGGCTGAATTAACGTAGAAGCCGAAATAGAGGAATAAAGCAGGTTTCATAAGCTGTGCCACTGAGCTGAAGAGACATCCATAATTTTTCTGTATGGAGTCAGCTTATGTCCACTTAAGCTCATTAGCTTGAATCTAGAGCTGTTCCCAAGCTGGCCAGGTTTGAAGAGAGCTGGTGCAATGCTGTGCTACACTGTCCAGCACTTCCAGTTCTGTTCTTTCTGTACAACTCAGCACCACATAGAGCTGTGATGCTTCAGGATCCAAGGTGGCATGAAAACTCGGGGCAGCATGGCACAAAAGCTCATAAGCACTGCTAGATTGAGGTGAGCCTGCTCAGCACATGGTATATCAGGAAAACAGAAAGCCCACATTTAAGCAAAAGCATTCTTCAGCTATTACATTAGAAGGAACGAAAAAAGAAGTTCAATTTCCCATCAGTGTTAGTCAGCATCTTTGAGGGTTTGTCAATGACTCAGTGACTGGCTCTAAAATAATCTCAGTGGCACTACCCTGAGTTAAGTCACTTCCTTCATTGAAACAAACGCTGAAAAAGAAGCTTAAGGACACATAGTCTTCCCCAGTGTAATGATTAAAAACAGCCCATAAAGATACTTAAACACTGAAACCAGTAGGCTTTCAGCATATTGTCACCAGCTGGCACTTCTACTCCCATGTTTGTGACTACCTTCATGTTCTCTTTCAGGGAATACTTCTTGAGGAAAATCCCTGCATTTTAGAGTACTTTCCCTGGAATGATTCAGCAGTTTGCCGTGGAATTTCCCCTCCTCTGCTCCCCAGGGGCTGGTGGAAATGGAAAGCAAGAGAGCTGAGTGTGGTAACTCCTGCTGTTGCGTTTTATCTTTAGCTGAATAAAAGAGGCCCTGCCGAGGTTTCCAAATAACGTGTTTTCCTCTGGAACTCTCTGTAGCTACAGTATATCTTCCTTCATTTGTATTCCACATGTCTCAACAGAATTCTTCAAAGGGGGAGCTTTGCTCAGAAAAGGAAGAGATGCTGCAGCTGCAGGGCTGGGGTCACCTGTGGGATCACAAGGCAGGATTCTCTGTGGAGGGCTGCTGGGTGGGCACCAGCTGCACATTTTCTTGTGCTAAGCTCTGGAAATAATCTTTGCTCTAAATCAGCAGTGTCAGCCCAACAGGCTGAAGAGGACTGTGAGGGGTCCACACACAGAGAAACTTAGCAGCCTCAATATCCTGCACAACTGAGGCAAAGGGGCTATAAAAAAACCTCAACTGTTGCACACAATGGGATAATTAACAGATGGAGAGATGAACAACATTTTGAAATGCCCTTCAATAAGGAGCTGGGTTTCACCCATGGTCTCCCTTTCCTCCAGATAAATGGGCTTCTGAGCAGAACATCTCTCTGAATATAAAGCAGTGGGATGAAGAGAGATTTGCAAATGTCCCAGCATTTCCTGGCTAAGGAGCAAGGACAGGGCAGCCTCCCTTTGGCCGCAGGCAATCATGGATCTTCACACCTGGGCTCTGCAATGAAACTCGGTCCCAATGGAGGTCTTGGGACTCACACGTGCCTGAGCAGAGCTGGCTATTTAACAAGGGCACCCCTTAATTTAAAACCATGGGAATAAAACCAGCAGATTGGGGTAAAACTCCTGAGTTCTTACCCGTGCGATTGCAAGTAACTTTTCCTCAGTCTTCAAAAGAATCCACACGAGGCACTGTGCACCAAGGGAAAGGCTGTGCTGGGGGATGTGCCCGGGTCTCACACATGCCTGGCTGCCACTGTGTACAGAAACAAGAGCTCAGCCACAGGAGCAGCTTCCCGTGGGTCCACAGCATTGCTGGCCTGGCACCCCCTGCTTGGCACCACAGCCTCACACTAAGCAAACAGGGTGCCCTGCAAGAGCCCAGCAGTGCTTGCTATGCTTGGGCAGCCACAGCACAGCAGATGATCTTTACAATGGCCTTCTGCCAGCTTTTCTTTTGTGCTATTTCTTTTCCTTCTTCCTACACCTGCTGCCCAAGTTAAGGTTTTTGCTTGTTGCTCCCCTCTCCCCTTCCCTCACTGCTACTGCTCAATTCCTTCTTAAGCTTGGAGAGCATCTTCCAAGCACACTTGCATGAATGCACAATTTTGCAAGTGTCACATATTCTTTCTGAATGGAGTAAGAAGCAGCTATATACCAAGACAATGCATCTATGCATGAGCTTTCATAGAGGTTGTAACTGTATTTAGAGAGGAAAAATCAAATGCTGAAGTATGGCATCTCCGCTCTTTTCATTTCCACTTTTTTCACTACTGTCTGACTAATACAGTCACTGGTCTTACTTGTTTATTTGTTTTTCTTCAAGGAATTCTGCATTGATATAATACATTTTTTCCTGTATTTGACTTTTCTTTATATAATTAAATTACGTAACTTTTCACCTCCAATGTTATTAAAGTTTTCAGTATTTCATCAACCCATTACTCCAAAGGTTTACCATTTCAAAAGCAGCAGTAAAAGGGATGCCTCCTGACCACATCTGCCACGTGCCCAATGATGGCCAGTGTGTACCTACCACACTGCTTCCCTCCTTCAGGAGCTGGCTGGGGAAACAGTCCACCTGATGAACTGCTAATGAGCTAATCAAGGGTTTATAAGTGTAATTAATATAAGGAACAGAGAAGCTGTAGACATGGATGAAAGCAATCAAATAATCCAAAAAGTCTGAGAACTATTAGGGCATAAGTAGATTGGAGCTGCCAAATAGCAATTAAATCAGGAACACAAAGAATCAAATGCCTCATCCATAATAAAAAAAGAAATCACAAGAAAGTTCTATGCTTTGATGACACCCATAGGCTTTGAATTCACATTGGGTCGAAGGGTCCCAGATGAGCCACTCTTTGGAGGGAAAGCCATATCTGTTTTCCCCAAACTTGGGCAGGAATTTAATGATCTGTTACATATTTTTCCTGTGATCTGAACACTAATGAAGAAAATACAGAAACAACTGGGAAAACTACAAGCCAGATATAGCAGCGAGAGAACCAAAAGCAGGACAAGAGAAATCCATAGAGCACCATGCTGACACAAAGGCCAGGGAAAATTACTCTGAGGTAATTGGAGTGTTATGGACCTTGTTAAAAAAGGCTTGATGCAAAGAAAGAAATTGATCAATAAAGCAGAAAACTGTGCATGTCCAACAGGAGTCCAGCAGAAAAATACCTGCCCACCTCAGGTAAACCTCTGAATCTGGTATTAAGGATTTAGAAAGAGGCAGTACTGCAATGAAAAAAGGCTCTGGTTCTGAGAGCACAGAATATAAAAGAGGCAGTGGGCAAACCTAAACTCAGCAAGAATCCTGATCATCATTGTGTTATCAGGAAGCAGAGACTATCCTCAGAAACAAAAAATAAAGATAGCAAAAAAATGTGGGGAAAAGGTCCCTCGGACATACCTTTTGTACATTTTAATGCTCCATTCATAAATTAAAAGGATTTGGCTGAAGCTGAAACAGTTACTGTCAGTAAGTGTGGCAAGATGAGAACACAGGGAGGCATGACAGCAGCGGGCATAGATGACGAGCAATCCTGCTTCCTTGAAGACATTGCTTCTGTGCTCCAGGCTGGGGAGAAATGTTGTTTGCAGATGACTGAGGTGCTGTTTTAGTGCAGTCTCATCTGTGTTAGTAGAGGAACCAAACAGGGGAATCTGGGCAGTCATGTACTGCATTAGCTTTTCCTCCAGATCTTTTCTCCAGAAGTTCGGGCTCCAGGTGGAAACAGACTCTGTCTCTAGGCCATTGCCAAGCCGCTCTGCTTCCTTCTGCTTCTCCCACTTCAGTGATTCCCCCACTGACTGCAATGGCTCCAGGAGCATCCTATCACTTCCACTGAGTGCTTCTCCCACTACAGTCCACATTCGTTCAGCCAGCAGTGCATAAAGTGATTCAGACTTGCCCAAACCATCATTTCCAGAATGCTCCAGATCATGAATCTGATCACAAGCTTCCAAAAACTTTCCTTGCTCAATGAATCTGCAGATGGTTTCCTCTGCAACAGAATAAGAACACAACTTGTTCTTTTTTCACTTTTCTGTAGGACCATCACTTTAATATCCAAGTTATGAAGTATCTAGTTTATATGTATTCCAAAATTCCTCAGGATCTACTCAAGATTAGCCCACTTAAGGTCTAGCACTAGCATCTCTCAGTTTCCTCAGGGCAAGCACTTCTGTTTCTACATTTCCTTCACCCTTTCTCCTCCAGGTTAACCAAGCCTGCAGATTAGTCTGCAGCTTTCTGTCATCATTCCAGAGACCACCTCATGTGAGCAATGAAGGTTCATTAATTACAATCTTTCCTTAAGAACTGTACCCTCTGTCTAGAAGGAAAGCATTAAAGAAAGGACATCTTCTGAACAAGCCAACAGCTAAAAGTCAAGCTTGGAAGGAATTCTCTGCCTCCTCTACAGAAACCGTGGCAGGACCAACATGCTGCAAGCTCAGTTGGAAGATTTTCAGTGCTGCTTGTTTCCACTGTATCTTACCTAGCACATCCAGCCAACCAACAGGAGTTAAATGTACTCTCACAACAGATGCACAGAGCTGCAGGGTTTTTTCCATGTGTTTTATAGATTACAAGGTTGAGCAATGAAGGGTTAAGGTTTGTCCAAAGGTATCTGGAGCAAAGCCCAGAGGACAAATCGAACTTGATGAGAATGCAGGGAAAGTTAAGTAAAGCCAGAAGTAGTGGGGCTTCAATAATTCAGGATACGATTTTGGAAGTAGAATGAAGAATAAAAGGAGTATGAGCTTCCACTATGTTTTGCCTATATTCTTCCTACCTTTCCTCTATGAAAACATCTCATATGTGAAGTAAGAATTAAATTGAACAGGACTGGAAGGAGAAACGTGACACAAAATGGAAAAGGGTTGATGCAAGGATGTTCATCAAAGCAATTGGCAAGTTATTCAGGAGGGGTCTACAAGCTGCACCCATCCTGCCTCAATACGTGCAACACATGGGAAATGTTTAATTGGCACAACCAGGCTGTGTGCAACCCACCTCCCCCTCCCATCTGTGGAGGATGGAGTCACAAGGATGGGGTGTCAGTCACACGTACATCGTCTTTCTCACAAGACACATCAGGAGTGTTTGCAGAGATAAAAATAAGAACAGTAAAGAGAAATATTTGTGAGGCAAATAAAAAGTGAAATACAGAACTGTCCAGAGTAGCAAGTGTAGGGTTCAGAAGGGACAAGAATTCAGGTGGAGGATGGGGAGGAGGAGAGTGGAAAGCACCTAATCCAGAAGCTAATGAAAAACAAGAGCCTGCGGGATGGGAGGGGCAGAGAAGATCCAGGCCTGGACCCAGAGATAACTTCAGGGTTACCTGCAGGTGTCCCTCTCTCCACTCCTTTCGTACTGGTTGGCCTCTTCACCAAATTCCCTGCCACATCCTCAGCTCCAGCCTTCTCCACTGTCTCCTTCCCACCAACCACAGTCTTCAGCAATTTGCCTGCCAAAGTTTTCAATTTCCCATTCCTCTTCGCCTCCTGCTTCTTTCTCTCCTCATGTGTGGCCTTGGGCAGTATTCTTGCATTTTCCTCAGTCATTTCCTCCCTCTTCTTGTTTCCTTCTCCCACAAAGGCTGCCCAGGAATGCTTTGTCTTCCTCATGATCCAAGCAGACTCAGGTGCTTTCTGTCCGACTGGGAATACTATCAGAACAAAATATGAGAAACACTTCTATACAAAGTAATCTTAGTGTCTATCTCCCAGAGAAGTTCTCTCTTCTTCTGATTTTTTTTTTTCTGTGCAGCTACAGGCTTCAGCTGCCTTTGAAAAAGTCTAACCTGGTTCTTGTCTGTGCCAAGTGAGGACACTTTTATAGGCTTCCAGCCCTCTTGTGTAATCCTTCCCTCTTCTGGGTAAATAATGTCAAAAACCTCATACATAATCTAACCACAACCACTGGGGGAAAGCCAGGAGCATTTTGGGCATTTTCTAAATCATTAAAATATCCCTGCACTGCCAGTTATTTTGATTACAGTCTTATCAGTTTAAGGGAGTTGATTAGTAACAATTTCTATGAAGCACACATCCTTTTCCACCCACCCTGCATGCCCAGGCTGCACCTGAGTTTTTCTTTGGCAGAGAAATCACATTGGGTTTGGAGCCAAGTTTTCCCTCACCTCCCAGCAAGCCTAGTGCTAGCCACCGGGGATGTAATGGCCCAGAGAATGGGTGTTGGTTTCCATGTTTTAATAACACCACCCAGAGGAGATAAGAGCGATCTCAACCTTCTGGAATGTGCAATATTCCAGCAACTATTATGTATTATTTTAAATTTATGTACACGCACATGGATATAAATGGCATAACATCGCAGCAATCCACCATATATGTGTGTGTGTGTCCAGACACATATGCACACACATGGATCAGTTCACCAGCCAATATCCAATAGTGAAGAAAAAGGAGGTGTATGTTTGTATTGGGCTGCTTAAAGTTCTCACCATAAACAACAGAAAAAAATTCCTCCGCAGAAAGTATCCTTTAAATCCAGGAGCTTGCATTTAAAATAGATTTTTTTCTTAAATCCCTACACGGCTGTAAGAACTTGGAGAGGAGTTGAAATGCCATCCTTACCACACCCTTCTTGCAAGAGAATTACAAACTGGGTTTACTTCTCTGTTCTGTTGTTATAAAGATTAAATCAAAAATCTGAGGATTTTAGCCAGCTGAGGACAGTTTGTATTAATCATTACAAGCTGTATTGATTCAAAACTGTACACTATGCAACAATGATTTCAGGGGTATGAATTTAAGGGGTGATTTTTCCACACATCATCTAGACTGTTTCAAATATGTTAATTCATATTTCTGGGTTTAATGCCTGCAGTTTCTTCAAAGATTTTCTACGTTTTCATGATAGTAAAATTCCACTAATTTCCTACTTGGAAACCAAGTAAATGTTATGTTGTTCTGTCTCTTTTATAGGTGCTTAATTCCACCAGCATGTTATCACAAAGCCGTTTGATTCATTAGTAACAATAGGGAGGAGGAAATAAACACATTTCATTTGGAAAGAGAAACAGAAATTCCAGCAGTGGTCACACATTTGAGCTGCTGCCAGTAGGAAATACTGAGGTTGCAAAACACAGTGTTTTCCCAGCTTGTGAATAAAGTTGCCAATTGAGAGGCTTTATACACATTCTATTTTGACCTTAATTATTAATCAGCTGAAGTTAAAATGTTTCATTTGGAATGTTATAGCTGCACAGTATATGAATACAAGATGGAGTAAGAGGGTCAGTACTGAGAGAAGCATTCCAGGCTTGCTGAAACTGTTCAGCAATATCTTCCCATGAAAATTCCAACACAATATGTTTATGTTTCACTTCATCAGCATTTTTCCAACAAGCCTGTCTCTAACAAAAACCATTTCCCCATACTTCTCCATGGAAGAAAACTAGATGTCAGAGTGCTAGTCCTGAAGGCAAGACTCTCTGCAGTACACAGATTTTGAACACACTTAAAATTGCAGATCGTGCCCTAAACTGTGGCAGCATGATGTGTGGGAATTGCTGTGTTTTCCCAGAAAGCTTCTTTCAAGGGAATACAATACAAGCCTGTGGAAAGCGGGGAGTGATGGCAGAGATGGACTGACATCCTGAGGCTAGGACCAACTCTTACTCCATGGGCCACTTGACCCACTCAATCAAGGGAATGTCAGACACTCCCCAAGATGAGAGTGCCCTCAGGGCACAGTCCACCCCAGCACAGCAGCACCAACAGCCCACATGGCTCCTCTGTCCTGCCTTCCCCTGGCTGACAAACCAGGGCAACCAGAGGCAGAGCAGGCCATGGCCTCTGGCCACAGGCAGCCAGGAACACCCTGTGAAGGGACAGCAGGATGGGGATGGTCAGTCTGACCAAGAGTGCTGAGCCCAGCAGCAGCAGGAAGGGATGCCCCAGCAATCCACCCACTCTGCACCCTCTGCCCACAATTGCTTTGGGATGAAGGATGTTGTCTCTAAGGAGAACACACTCTTACAGGAGGGGACATGCCACGAAGGAGCTGCCCAGAGGCCACCAGCCACCTGCTTTTCTGGATCTGTGTGTCTTAACAGCACATTCAGGGTGTACAGGTCTCTCCCCTCTGTCCCTAATGCTATGTTACTGCTCAGACTAAATTTCTGCAGTTGAAACATGGTGATGATTCGAGTCTCTAAGAACATCATGTACCACAGTGCTCCTATGGATGGTGTTATGCCAAGACAGGCAAAGCTCACAGGGAAGCTACACCTTAACATAAAAGTGTTGAGACAAAATTAGAACAGAGGTTTTTCACTAAGAGTTTAAATAATGCAAAGGGCATTGTTTGCTGCCCAAGCCATTGTTTTGGACAAAGGAACTGGGGCACAGCCATGTTTTATCTGCTCCTTCCATGGGCTCCTGGGGTGCTCACCCAAGGGGAGTCATTCCAAGGAAAGAAGGGCAATACGAAACCACAAGGGAGCAGGACCAAGAACAAGGACAGTTCTGCTTCTGAACAAACTCCTTTGTCAGGTGTAGCAAATGACTTTCTTCTTCCTCCAAAGCCACTTCTTGGAAGCCAGCCCTCTCCTTCTTCCTGGTGTTTCAATGCCTCCATTTATCCACAGTGGGATGTTCTCTAACAGGGTCATTTACCCCGCCATGACCCTTGCTATGCTTACTGTGAAAGAGAAGCAATTTGTCTCCTAGGAACATCCCCAGCATTCAGAACTTTCCCTCATTTCCTGGAGCTCCTGGAAAAGTCCACAGCCTCCCCACATCACTGAGACTCTGTCTTCCTATCTCGGAAAAACTGTAACTCCTTTGTCCTTGGGATTTTCCATTAAACAAGTGAATATCTTGGATAAATTTTTATATTGTAACTCTGTTGACTTAACTCTTTATCTTGCTATTTCCCAGTTCTTCTGGCTATGTAGATAAATTCTCTTCATAACAAGTGGATTGTGTGCCTGACTTGAACAATAGCTGTTTGGTCTTGATGCTGATCGGATGAAGTCAGACTATTAGCACTACAAATTAAATGACTTTGTAAGAGTCCAATTACATTAATATTCCAATTCCAGCAACGCAGTGATGCCCCTGCTTGCTTTGCAGGGACACTACATGAACACAGTCAGACATAGACAATAGAAACTTTGTTCAGTAGCATCCGTTATATGAAATACACTTGGTCCTAACAGGCAGGTGGATTGCAGTATCTGGAGAGAGAGGTTTTTCACCTCCTTCTTTTGTTTCCAGAACGTGCTGGTACTTTCCACTACTTTGAACCAAAGGCATGAAACATGGCAGAAATGGATATTAATTACAATGCTAAAACATGCAGGGTATGGCACAGAAAGATGTTGGCTTCCTGGGATATAAATCCATACAAGACCACTCTGTGAAGCTATGCTGCAGTCTGACAATGTGTTTCTCTGCTCACACACAGCACCTTTGATTTCATCAGCAATCAAAGAAGAGCAAGTCTCTGTTCCAAGCAAGGTAGATTTTTTTGGAGAGAGGCAAAACAAACAAACCAACAAAGAAATAAAACAAAAGCACCTTCTCACATTTGACATTGCAGCTGGCATTGCCATCACAATCATATGTAAGAGGTGACTTTTTCTATTGTGCACAGTCAAAATTTTATCATCCTGTGGAAAGCATACATTAATTCTTATTTCAAAAGAATAACTCAATTTCCTAAAAAACAAGACAACACAGCCAGAGGTTGTGTGTGCCTCTGTGTTCATATGATCCCCTGCCCTAATGAACAAGAGTGTATTTTAAGTCAGTTTTAACCAATTTTAAAGCCGGTTTTAATCAAACTGACAGAAGGTGGCTCACCTTCAAAACAGTATATCCTTACACACTTCATAAACATACACATCTGAGGAGAGGATAGACCTTCACTGCCCCTGCTAAGGAAGAGAACACAGTATGAACTCAGCCTTTATTTCACACCAGAGACTGCTGCCCAGCAGCTCAGTCTGAAGGTACACAAACACGGTTTCCTTGCCTCTGGTGCTCACCAAATCCCCTGTACTCTCCAGATAACCTGTGTGTGTGTGCAAGAGCAAATAATGCAGCACAAATATTTAATACAGTCAGCCTCTCCTATAGCAACAGATAAAACAAAGTTGCTTTCCTACAGTGACTCCCAGCTCCAGACTGCAACCTCTCACTGGCTGAGATCTGTGCTACCCTGGACATGCCACAGGTTTTGGAGCAAAAGGGAAAGAAGAAAGTTTCTTTCTTTCTCTTGCTGAGTGTGTTTGCTTGAGTAGCTTTTCTCTGCTCAGCCACTGATTTTTATCCCATTTTGAAAGAGTTAATCTGAGACTTCTGTCCTTCTCTGGATTTGTCTGAAACTGAAGGAATTTGGTTTATGAGGAGAGGACAGGCAGATGGATTGAGAGAGGCACTACATGGTCCCAGCACTTTCAGCAACTACACTAAAGTCCTAAGGACAAGTTTCCCAAAGAGTTGGATACTGCTCCTTCCCCTGCCCTGAACACTGAAACAAAACATTGGATGTGATATAAAATTTAGCACTGCCTCTATTTTCCCTATGATTGTGAGGACCTCACTTTGAACTGACCTCAATTTTCACCTAATTAGTAACCTACTTTGCTGTTCCTTGAGAACATTTTTAGCTCATTCCTGGGGATTTTGCCTAATTCTGTTTTTTCTTTTCAGAATGAAACAAGCGTTGCTCTAAAGAAGACACTCCCTCTTTTGACAAAAATGGCAGTAGTAGTAATAATAACTTAAACACACAATCCCCAAAATTTTAAAGATGAACTGTGAAGAGTCAAGCAATAGAAGTGTTAAAAGTGCCCTAAAAATCCTTGCATTGAGAACGTCTTAATCCACATAGTAAGAGAAGACTGAAACAATACTTTTTGGAGTAGTAACTTAGTCTTCAGCAAAGTTTTCTTCCACATAAAACACCACAGCACTGCAGGCTGCCAGTCTGGTCATGTCAAAGAGCACTCACCCAACAGCTTGGTTTCTAATCTTATGAGTTATCTGAAGTTATCCAAGGAAGGTTCCAAGGGCAGCTTTGCCAGAGGAAATCTACAACTTGAATGCTGCTTGGTCTCCTAGGAATGGAAAGAGCTTATTAAAAAATTAATCATGGATATTGTTTGCTAGTGTGGTGAAGAATGCATTATCTCAACCACTACCATGTCTCATTTCAAGATGATCCATGATTTTATCCAGAGGGGTTGTTTTGGGAAAGTTTGTATTATGAATATTCCATCTACTTTTGGACAGACAAGCCTAACATTTTGAGTCTCTTCATTTGCCTTAGATCAATAGAATTCCTGTGTGTATTTTTACATAAATTCTTTCCAGCAGTAAAAATTTTAGGTTCGACTTCAGAGGAAACTTCCTGCACACATTTGTACACACAGCCCTACACAGAGCACATATGCAGAGATTTGGAACTGAAAATTCACATGACATCATTTACATGCTTTTTCTGCTGCCACAAGAGGCCAGCGATTGTGTAAATTCCAGTCTTCAGTGTTTCACCCCCAGTGCACTGTCATGGCTCCACAGGCACATCTGCCAGACACCATCTGGAGGCTAAAAGCCATAACTACAGATCAGCTGCCTGGACACCCCAAGACCTCTGACAGGAGCCAGGCACTTTTCAATATTAACAAAATATCAAAACTCAACTGTTTCTTCCCTCAACGTTCAGTGCAAGTGTATCTGGCTACAAACTAAGGCAGGAATTCCCATGCACTTGCTCTGCCAAAGGACCCATTGGATGGGGTATATTGACATATTAATATACCTAAATAAATATATATTCTTATATTATCACATCAACATTATAATATGTAATGTATCAATATGTCAACATATTGATATATTTAATAGTATGAGATAGGGTATATTAACAACACTACTCAGGGCCCTTATCCTTGTGGCTGAACAGATTATTTGGGAGAGGAGGTAGAAGAAAAGAGATCAGCTTTTGTACAGACACCTAATCTTCAGAAATACTCAATACCAAGTGCCTCCTGTTGTCACTTCTGGACAACCTGAGCAAGAACTCCATTCTCACCCCATAGTAAGCAGCAACCTGGTTTAGCCACTAGCCCTGGTAAAGCTCAGGATATCCAAGATGCCAAATCACAATGTTAAAATGTCTGTTTTGAAAGGTTTTTGCAGTCTTAGCACTGGAGCTTGTAGCTACAGTGAGGGACTTGCCACAGCAAGAGGCACCCAAAAGGGTCCTAGGAGAGAGCCAATCATCCTCTGAAACTACTTCAGAAAAACACCCTGGGGAGGAACTTTTCATGAGCACAAAGAGAAGCATTAAATTTTTATTAGCATCAGTTCAGGCTGAATAAAGCAGGCTTCCCAAAGACATGGTGATAAAACATTTACACTATATCGCTGGGTTTTCTTCCAAAACCAGAAAAGCATTTAGAAGAGAAATAGACTTAGAAAATTCAGCACTGTTTCGTGATGTGGAATCTGCCTGAGGGTCTTCAACATTTTCAGACCCATTCCTATCTTACAGGAATGAAAGAAATACCAAGAAAACAAGAGGTGGGCAAAACTTGGGGTGGGCAAAAGAATCAGGAACAGGCAAGGTAAAAGAAAGGGAAGAGTATTTGTAATGCATGCATCTGCTGTCAGTATCAGGATGCATCTCATCTTTCCATCACTTCCCACGTGTCAGCAGAGTGGAGGGAGTGCTATATAAAGATCCAGAGACACTACCCCAGCTCCTGAGAGCTGCACAGCACCAACTGCCAGCACACTGGCACTGTTCCCCTGCCGCCTCCTTCACAGCCACTCTGCTGCCTTCATCACTCACAGAAAGATTCTCCCTGCAAAGGAGGAAGATGTGGTCCTCGAGGAACCAAAATTAGGTGGCTTGTAAGGATATTTCTAAATTATCAAGCAAATTTAAAAAGGAATTGCTATTTTTTTCCCATCATGAACAAGCTCGTTATCTGCACTGTTACAACATTAGATCTCCTCTATGTATTATTTACTGGCTGTCAAGAGCCAAGACTCTTGAAAATAAATTTTAAAAGGCATTAAGGCCACATTGCAACAAAGGATTTAAGTAACTGACAACTTCCTTTTGTTTCAAAAAGAATATTCAGCCTCTTAACTGTACACATTTGTTCAGTGAGCAGGAAGCAGTGGTGCAGAGTGGTGTTTGTGTGCTCCATGACTACATGATGACAAATGCCTTGGAGTCAATAACCTCTGAAAATCACACAAACTGCAAACCAAGTTAACACAGCTGATCTTGACACAGCACAGAATCGCTGGATTTTCAGGCAGATGCCTTGGAGCTTGCTGTTTGAATAAATGGGTCAATATTGATATTTTGTGCACAAGGTTTTAATGCAGAGTTTCCAAGCTCAATAATGGTTTTATGTTCACTGAGGTCTCCTTGGCTGTTACCCCACTCTTCAGAGTTAAATATGCCTTACACTTGTGGGCAAAACATGTAAAATGGCAGCAAAAATATAAGCTTTCACGCTCAAAACCTGTTTTACATCAGGAAGAAGATAACTGCACTGATTTTGTTGATGAGGACAAGAAGATGAATTGGGTACTCCTTACCCCTGGTTCCTATTAACCTTACCGTGGGTAACAATTTAGTCTACATAAAAGCAAGGCCAAAGAGCTGTAAAATATCTTCTGGATAAAAATGTCTGCGGATCACACTTCATACTAGAAGGAACTGAGTCCTTCACGTCTGCAACCGCCTTCCCCCACCCTCTGCATATGTAAATAAAATGGAGAAAAAGCATATTAACATTTTCTTTCCTCTTCCTTCCCAGTCTCAAGGAACCATCACACTCAGATAAATCAGGAACTCCAAACTGGACTGTACTTTTATACAAAATATATAATACAACAGATCTTCTGTGGTGCAACTAGTTCCAAGAAGAAGCAGATGTACCTTGTGATTATTAATCTATTCTAACATTTTTGAAAGGAAGAGATGGGGAGAGATATTGATATGTATGGCAAGTACTGACTAATATTTAAAACCTTTGGCATTACCATATGTTCCTGGAAATAACTGCCAATGCTATTAGTTGCTGTCATTGATGACAGCATATAAATGACTACCTAATCTGCACATACAATTAAATAATTAGATACCATATGTAAGAGCAGTTATTTATAGGTGCGAAATCAGACAAAAAGTTCAAACTCCACTTTTGTAATACACGTTCTCACAAATCAGATTCTCTTGACCATAGATACAGATCTTCATTACTGAGTGCCCTATCTTAGGTTAAAAAAAAAAGAAAATTAAAAATCACAATTAATACCTCATAGTATTGATTTTCCCCTGTGATGCCTTGATTCAGTAATGCTTGCATCGAGCCTGCTGGCAGGATGTTATAGCTGCTGTCCACAAAAGGCCTGTCAACTTGTGGAGCTCATTATGAACAAAACAAGCCAGGGAAAAACACATCCCACTGAAGGTCTGTCCAGTGCATTCAATGAAAGCTTGATCTATTCTTATGAGCAGCTGACCTAGATTCTCTGCTTGAATGAGAGCATTTCCCAGCACCAAGGCTGCTCAGAGTCAGAAATTCATGTATCACTTATCATGAGAAACGGGGAAAATAAGGAAGAGGATATAATCTTAAGGGAAAGCGGTGGCATCCGTTTGCATAAAAACTTTATCCATATCCCCACAGAGCATTCCCCGACACACTCCTGCTCTACGATTGGAGTCTGGAAAGGGCTACAGCCCTGCTTACTGCACACGTGGCAGGCCAGGCAGGCACGGCTCTGTGAAGAGGCTGAGATGTGCCAAAGCTGTGGAGGACACGACTGCACAGCAGGGTGGCCAGCCTGCTGCTCCGGAGCCACCTGCAGCTTTCCGGCAGCTCGGAGGCAGCTCCTGCCGGCAGCGAGGCTGTGCTGGATCAAGGACTGCTGGTTCACATCCTGCCAGGAGGAAATGAGCCAGGGAGGGCTGCTGAGCCCTACACTGCCAGGTCATGGTGGGATCCAGCTGCAGACTCAGCACATCCATCACCCCTGGGAAGCTAGGGAGGTCTCAATAAGGCAATGCCATGTCCTGCTGGTGAGCCATGCAGAACACTTCTCCTTCTGCCAGCTCTCCAACACATGGGAAGCACATCCTGTGGCACTTAATAATGTAAAGATAGTGGTAGGCTCAGGGGGGCAGAAAGATGGGTCAGCCCTGCAGAGAAGACCTTTTCATCCGGCCTTTGCTGCTGATCCACTTTGTCCTCATCTCCCTGAGATCCTATCAGGCCCCTCCACATGCCCATCTCAGTAATCTTGCATATTAACTAATAATACTCAAAAGAGCATTGATCTCTGAGGGTGATTTCCAGGAAATCCAAGGGTGTCCATCACTGTGAGGGATGCTACCTTGATACCAGCCCTTGATGGCAGCTGTCACTGTTGTCACTGATGCTGAGCTGCCCACAGAGAACAGTTCTAGGTCCAGGCCTGAACAATATCTGCTCAGAAGGGACTAGAAGGAGCTGGCAGACAGGGATGGCTCTCTCATATGCCCCAAGCTACAGCTCCTGCCCTAGGGCTGTGCTGCAGTCCTGGCCACAGGGACAAGGACAGAACAGACTGAGTCCGTGGGGTGGGCAGGAGATGGGCAGTCAAGGGTCATTTCCTTCAACACCAAAATGTTCCAACCTGTGCCACAGACAAAGACAGAGAGCTAAACTCACATACACAGATTCAGGTCCACAGATCATAGGGATATCCTGCCCATTCTCCAGATATGAACATCCCAGACTGAGGCTGCAGAAGAGGATTTCTTCTCATGTGGACCCCCACTGACTGTACCACATGGGTGCAACTGACACATCCAGCCCACAAAGAACGCAAGTGACATGGCTGTGGGCCACACTGCCAGTGAGTATTTCCCCAGCCCCTCTGCTCTGAAACTTCCAGAGAGGCCACCAAGGATCACAGAATCGTGGAATATCCTGAGTTGGAAGGGACCCTCCAAGGAATCCAGCTCCTGACCCTGCTCAGGACATCCCTAAGAGTCATACCATGTGCCCGAGAGTATTGTCCAAAGAAGAGACTATAAGAGTTATTTGACCACCTCTCAATTCAGATCTAGTTCAGCAAATGCAAATACTCTGTCAGGTAATGGGTTTTCCTCACCAACTTTTTTTTTTTTGCACGTGGGCAACATGCAAACTAGGTCAGTATTATTCCTACCAAAACACTTGCTATGGGTGTTATTTTTAGAAAAGCATGTGATCGTCTGACTTTTATTTATGAGCACACAGAAAGATCCACTGTATATCTTCCTGTCTGTCTTGTTTGGGGTGGTTTATTTTTTTAGTTCTTTGGGTAGGTTGCTGAGATCTTGGGCCTCTTTTTGAAAGGCAAATTCAGACTATTGAGAGACCTTGCAGGTCGAATGCCTTGGCAGTCAGTGAAACAAAGCACAGGCAGCAGTGAGCAAATGAAACCAGACAAGAGCACGGAAAGAATATGAAAAAGCAAGATAGTGACACAGGTAACAAGGGATGAGGATATGGAGCAGAAAAGATGCTGGAGGTTATGGGAGATGGGGAATCAGGCAGGGTTGGATGGATAATAGAAAACACATATCTTCACAGCTCCTGAAAAGGTATATCCAAGACCTCAGCAATCTGACGAAGGTCAGCAGGAGAGCCCAGTTCAGTGAACAGAAAACTTGTCCAGAGATTCAAGTTTATTTTCTGAGAGCTCTTTTACCTCCTTAGCGAAAACAAAACAAGTCATAAACAAAATCCTGCACCAGCTTTTCATTCAGCAGGTTAGTGGTCACAACCTTGACAGATATCCATCAGACAAACAAACCAGGGGAAAGGGCCCCTATAGCCAGGTCCAAATGTCTACTTGCCTGGCTTTTACCTGGCCTATCTGGGTAGTCCAGAGTTTTTGTCCAGTGCTTAAGTCATCAGACTATCCAAGTTCTGAGGAGGTGAGTCTTTCCACTAACTGCATGGCCAGTGGGAAGAAGTGTACATCTCTGGGGATAATCCAGATTGCTTCCGTAAGCAGAAAAAAGACACAGGAGTAGGCAGTGTCCTTCCTCTCAAGTGAATGCAGATATCTAAAATAGGCCTGTCAAGCAGCACACCAGCAGTGGCTCATTCTCTTCATCAGCAGCAGAAAGAATTTAGAATGAGTAGCTCAGGCACTGATATGCATATGTCCGAACAGATGAACCACAGCCTAAATTTCCAGAAATTAACGACAGCAAAGAATGTCAGGAACCCATCTTCAGGTCCAAGGGTCTTCTGACTTTCCATTCACATGAAAAAGCCAGATGTATATGATCTGTGAGGGCATGGGGTCAGCTGTATGGCTGATGACTCACAGCCGTTATGGGCTGCAGATTGTGCAATGGAACAGGCAAAAGTTGCTTGCTAGGGTGAGTCACCTCAGCAGGAGGGAAGTTCCACGTAGAATCCTCTTTGCCCACCTCCCCAGAACACCACCAGCAACCCAGAGTTTCTGCACAGCTGGGAAACACTGCTGGTTCTTGGTTTCAAAGCTGCACAAGAAACATTGGAATGTGCTGCTGAGAGGATGAAAGCATGGGGACAATCTTCTCCTGTCACAGAAAAAGGGAAGAGGTTGAGCTGGCTGGGAGAGTCTGGTGTTTGCTGACATCTTTTCTGCCTGTCTCTTGCCCAAGAACTGCTGCCGCAGAATAAGGGCCCTTTTGGGATCTCAAGTGCCTCTTTGGCAATCCACCAACACATTGTGGATACTAAAATTCATTAAAGTTGCTTTTGTCTGTCCTTTGAAGCCCTGAAGCTCCCATCCCAAACATCCTGCCTCCCTCAGGTAACAGCTGGTACTATCCAGGTACCTGCAAAATGAAACAAGAACTTCAAAAGAAGCAACACAGGCAGAGACAAAGACAACTGGAGCAGATCCAACTCACCTTCCAAAGTCCAAATAACATTTCTTTCTCCAGAAAGACCATGCTGCCACAGAACATCAGGTACAGCCTGCAGATGGAGTTACACAAACTACATCTTCTACGCAGGGCAGGCAACAGCAGGTTCTCCTGCAAACAGAAGGAGCACAAATGAACAGAGAAAGAGCAAGCCCTGTTACACATGGCATAGCATGGGAACTCAACTCTGTGTCTAAGACACAGAGAGGAAAAATGATACCCAGGGATGCTCAGGGGTGTTTTAAGAACATGAGACATACTCTGAAAGCTGGAATGGCCTGGTTGATACAAGCTGGCTGGTTAGCCATGCTTCACCACCTCATCATCTAACATTGATATGCTACATGTTTCTAATATTGCTCCCAGGGAAACCACTGGTTTGGGACAAACATTATGAAGACAGCTTTTTACACCCCAAATTTTCCAGTTTTTTTTTCCATCTCTCATATAATACACACAGATGTCTTCTGGTATCAATAACCTGTAAAAGCTACCATGCTGTTGCACTGAATTTTCTGTAACCATATTTTTGGGGGATCAGTTAATCCACATATGCTTAATCAGTCACTGACACATGCATTCTCTATCATATTGTCTAAACCAGCAAGCTAATACTGCCTCGAAAAAGAACTGAAAGCAGCAATTACTCACTGCACTCATTAGCAGCAAAAACAGATTTCCAGCCATTTCAATTACACTCCTGAAATTGCGCAGTTAGAGGTCGGTGCCAGAGTCCCGTTTAGTTCAAGAGCCTTTTGTAACAACAACAAACAATAGCTTCTTCTTCATTTATCTGGCTTCCCTTAAGAGGAAGAACTCATGTTACAAAGGAAGGGCTACATAATCATGTTTTACTAGCTCAAGGTACATGGGACTTTCATAAGCGCCTTAGAAATTTCAGTATTCACAACACCCATGAAAGTTATGAATAGCCCAAAGGAAAACAGTCTGATCTTCGTAACAGTAGAAGTACTAATGAGTGCAGGACAATAGTCACAGGCCAACAAAAAGCAGAAGGAAAGGTGTAATGGGAGCTGGGTTATCATCTGTGCTGTAACAGGAGAGCTGGTGCAGGCCTGCTCTGTATCCCACCAGCACCATGCATGATGCCTCTGGTGGTCACAGAGCCACCCCAGAAGCTGGGCGTGTTGCAGAGGTGAGAAATGCAACTCCTCTATTCCTGCTAGACAGAAAACACCAGTTGTCTCCTCCTCTCACCAAAGTGAAGTTCCCCTCACTGCTACCTTTCCTTGTGGGAATGTTCATGTGTCATTCCAGTACAAAGCGGCTGTGAGAGCAAGTTCAAAATCTCATCAGACTTATTCTTTAAACATCCCTTTTTTATTTTTTTTTACTTTTTTACAAGCATGAAATGAAGACATTGGGTCTTCTTCAGAGAGGGTAACTATTTATTAAAAATGGCCTGCCAGCACCATGAATTTTACATGGCAGAAACTCCATCCCACAACATATTTAAACCTCTCCACATTAGTCATCAGAGCTCTGATCCTTCAGCCAGAAGATGTGGCACATCCTACCGGGAGTCCTGGCACAGGGTCTGACTAATGTTGTTCACAGGCCTACCCCTTCTCCCTACTGACCACCCCTGAAACACAGCCTGCCCTGAAGCATTGCCTTGGAGGAGACAGATCTGCTGCATCAGCTCCTGCCTGCAATGTGTCCCACTGAAATGCCCTCCAACTCAGACTGTTTGGAATACACAGATGTGAGCAGAGATTTGGCAGGTCTAGCAGAGCATCCTATCTGCTGCAAGGCCTCTGGAGGTCACAGATAAGCAAACCCAGGCAAGGGCAATGCTGGGGGCATAGATATACAAGCAAAACAAGACAGGCAGCAGATCAGACATGTCTTCCCATGATTTTGCATCTGGTGCAGAACTCAGTTGATGACTGTGGAGTTATACTTGGTAATGAGTGTTCAGAAAGCCCAGATTTTACAATGAATGAAACGTATTCAATTCTCAATTAGCTATGGAAGATTAGCTGGGTTGGGGATTAACCAGACACTCCCTCCCCATAGCAACCACAGCTACAGCACCACAGCACCACACATGGAACACGAGCCTCTGGGCTGTGCCCCAATTTCACCCCAGCAGGTTAAAGCTGCCCCCACTCAGGACAGAAACTGGCAGGCTTCTTACAATCCTTTCATCTGTAAAAGACCTGAATAAGTTCTTATCCCCCAAATACCATATAGCCTGTACAAGCCAGGATCTGTTTTATCTAGGTTACCCCATCCCACATTTTCTTCAATGGCTGAAAGCTGATGATATTTACATGAACGAGACAGCACCGAAACAAGAACACACCATGTAGCCTGTAAAAGCTGTCCCAAGTGTTAGGCAGCTGGTGTGCTGACATGGTTGTCTATGTGCTGAGTAACGATGTCTCACTATTTCTTTGTGCTCCCTTACCCATCTCTTCCCATCTGTTTTTCCTTGGCATCCATTCGGATCATATGCTGCTCAAAGCAGGGCTTTCTGTTAGCACGTAGGAGATAATCTGTGACAGGGCACTGCAAAAATCAGTCTGATTGATTCATGTGAATAATTAGTGATCTGGAGTTGACGCTGTACCAAGGGCATGTGTATGAATGGGTTAAGCATGGTGTGTCTGGATGGAAAACGTGACTCATAAGTGTTACTAACATTATTCTTTCTCATGTCCATAACCTTAAGTAAGAAATGGGAGAAATGGAGTGGGTAGAAAAAGACAGCAGGCCGGCGGGCAAGTATCGCTCAAATACAACTGCACTGAATTATGAGTACATAGATCAGATGCTGAGAAGAGCAGAGCATTTGCTACTCCTACACACAGCCCCATTTCTTCTCTTACAGCTATTAACTTTGCATGCTTCTCCATTCTGTTTTTGCTTCATCTTTCACATACATAGCCCAAGACTTGGCTCTTATCTTCACGTATCCCAGTGACTTCCTGGCATGTCATGTGCACGCACAGCTACACCCACACATTGAGGCATCTCTTTCTCTGCCTTCTGTACATGATGATAGTGCAACTACACCAGTCACCAGGACAACAGTCACAGCCTGTCAAACTGATAAGAAGTTGGTTGGTTGGGTTCATGCTCTGAAAGAGAGCAAGACGGGCAATAAATGTAATACACAGCAGCGAACTGCAAATGACATTTGGTTTTCCCATTAGGGAGCTGAAATGAGAACGAACATGAGAGTAACAAAGGAAAAAGAGAGTCTGAAAAGGCTTGCTGTTTAACTTTTAAAGCTCCTTAGTTAATAGGAAATGGGAATTTTCCTGTATAAACACAGGATTGGAGCTCAGATGTGGGGCTTATCTCAGCCTTCTCATGAAAAGGCAGAGGTTTTGAGCCCACATTGTCCCAAATTTCCAAAAGTGACAAAAGCTACTGGCATGCCAGTGAGCTCAGAGGTTGTCACTATCAGGCACCAAAGCAGGGGGCAAATAAAAGGAACAAGCACTTACATTGCTAGAACTGCCTTTCACTAACAGCAGACAGGACTACTATAGGTCTCTGCTACCTCAACGTGTCTCTTGGCTGGATCTGAATCCACTGCAGGAGGAGGACGCTATCTCTTCCCCCAAAACAACCCCACCAAACATGCCGAGCTGAATACAGAATTGGGGTGTGCCATTCAAGAAAACTATTTTGCCAAACAGGCATTTGGTAGTTACGAAAGTCAAGTTGTATATCCAAACTTTTGAATTCTGTCAAAGCTCAGGAAAACACAGAACTGGTGTCTCTCACATTCAGTCTTACATCTTCAAGGTCCACAGTCTGACCATTTTGTCAGCGCAGAATTAGATATGAAAGACAGTCTGAAAAGAAAACCAGTTGTAACTCGAAGTGAAGTCTATTTTATCATGTTATCTGTAGGCTATGGCATGAGTAATTTATCAAAGTGGTGTAGCCTTGTCACAACAAAAAGAAACTGCACATATCCAGATGAAGTACAAGAACTTTGGTAACACTATCCCTCTAAAACTGATAAGAAACACTCTCCTGTCTCTTTAAGAGATACCCATGGACACAGCAGGGCTTCAACCAAAGCAAGACTGGTGTTAGCTGTGTTCGAAACAAGGTCTGAAAATCCAGGTCACACTGGTCAAACTGTAATCTAAATGGGAAGAGGAAAGCAATACAAATAATGGCAGACAGCTGCTGGTGATACTTAAAAGTCTCCTCTCCACCTTTGCTCCTCGCTCCTTCCTAAACGCAGATGAAGAACTTGAGTATCTGTATCCTGTCCCTCATGTGGTGCCCCAGCATTCAGACCCCTTCTCCTGTATATAAGAGAGAGGGGAACTTCAGTCCAGCTGCACAAACATCTCTGTTCCGCCTGAGGATGAGATACACACTATGGTCCAACATATTCAAGGCCTTTCTAAGCACAACAAACCAATGCCAAGAAACAGAAAAATGTCATCAAGGCCATATAGTTTGGTTTCTTGCATTTGTTTTGCATCTCACTCAAAATGGGCAGGCATAATGCAGGGAGACAAAGAGGCCTTTCTCAGCAAGCAATGTGGCATGCACTCCTGGGTCACCTCAGGCAGTTGTCTGCCTGCCCAGTGCCCTTTACCCTGTTTAGATTGTAGCTGCATCCTTTTAGTATCAAGATCTGAATATTTAATGCATGCTCACCTTTGCCCCCAGCCACACACTGTTTCTGCTTAGCTAATGCTTTTCTTGGCAGGCTCAGCCAGGCAAGTCAGAGTTCAGTTTGCACCCCAATCAGCTGAGGCACAGATGACTGGCTCTGGGAAATGCTGCAGAGGCACAGCCAAAATGAACTGAAGTCGCTTACAAGGAGCTGGAAATTACCCTGTGCTGGTACTCAGCCAGTTTAATTCTGGCCCATGACTGGGCATCCAGCCACAGCCAAAGGACAAATCAAAATAAACAAACCAGAAGTTTCTTCTAGGGACATATTATGAAGCGATTTTCAAAGCAGGATTTAAGAACAGAATACTGTCTGTCCATGCCTTAACAGCATGGACAGCACAGTGACAGGGCCTCTAAAAAGCTTTAAGTGCAGTGAGTGCCAGTGGGAAATGGACAAGATAAAAGACACAGAACACAAGTTAAGATATACACGGCTTTTCACAGTTCTGGCACAGCTCTCCCATGCAAGCAATGAATGCCAAGCTTTCAAAAGTGGTCAGAGCAAATGGCTGAAGCTTAGCTGGTCCTGAGTACAGGCTCAAGACTCTGGATTTGTTTTATCTGATATTTTTATGTATTTGTTGAGAAGCAGTCATCAGTTATCAGTTATGAAAGAGACTGCTGTGGGAAGCTCATGACTACTAACTCTCCTTTGATCCATGTGTTCTCATTAGCAGGTCTTAGGAGGAATATATTGCACAGCCTTTTGTGCAATAGACCTGTGCAGAGCCCACAGATGTAGAGAGACAGACCTCCCCAACACTCATCATGTCTCCCAAAGATCTCTCGGGAGATATACTGAGATAGGTCAGAAGCAGTATGGGAAACACAACAGTTTTGCAGATCTGGAGCATGATAGCTAAACAGGCAAAAATCAGGTGAATCTGCCACAACCCAAAGTCAGCTACAGAGCTGCCTTTAAGACCTTTGCTGGGGTAAAACAAGTCCTGAGTGGCTTACTCTGTAGCAGGTTTGTGCTGACTCTCAAGCAACCTGGCCAGCAGGCTGGGACTTGGCAGCCCACTGCTACTTTGCCTGATTGCCTGCTGCTCCAGGATGTGAGTGAGCTGTGAGCAGTCTGCCTGCACACATCCCAGCGTATGCCTCCTGAGCACCAGAGCTAGCACAGAGCTGGACAAGGTGCAGGGGACAAGCTGTTCACCCTCCTGCCTACCCAAATGTTTTTCAGGGTGCAGAACTCAGTAGCTCAGGACTCTCTGCAAAGGAACTCAGTGGGACTCCATCACAATTGTGAGAGGAGAAATTTCAGGCTGCATCTGCATGACTCAGCTGTTTACTGTAAGTCTCTGTGGGAGCAGCAATGGCACTAAGATTCACAATTCATTATCTATAAAATAAAAAGAAGTTTAATCAAATGTCTACTAGTAAACGTCCTTCAGAGCACAGACCCACACAGAGACTTACCCTCAAAGCAGATAGACTAAACTACAAAACCCCTTGTCACAGTACTTTTTGTCTCAGTGCACCGGGGTGCGGGGGGAATCAAGCAGGGAAAGTAAAGGCTTTCTTTAGCCACATTAGGTGCAACCAATCAAAAGAACTGTGTATCTACTTACAAAAAATAACCATTTATAAGCATATGTCTTTGAAGACAGAAGTATTATATCCATAATCAGGGATAAGTGCACAAAGCTGGTACCAGGAAAGATGTCTCAGAAGTAAAGTCTCTCAGTTAAACCAGCACATTATCCACTGGTATAAAATGCTGCATCTCCACAGACTTGAATGAGCTCACACATATTTACAAATGACCTTTAAGATCCCACCTGCACCCACACACCTTTCCTAACTTCATCTAGAAGGGACTATTCATCCATCATCTGGTCATCCATTAATCTTTCAAACGTCTGTGCTGGTTTCAGCTGGGGCAGAGTTAATTATCTTCATAAGGGCTAGTACAAGGATATGTTTTAGATGTGCAAACAATCAGAAATGAGAGGAGCTGTGTATTTATTACACATTTCTGAATAAGTCATGCCAAATATCTAGGACAAACAATACATTAAGCCCCAAAGAACCCTTTGAAAGGTTTTTGTCTGCTGGAGGCAGCAATGAAAAAGTAACACGATAGAAAGGAAACAGTAAATCATTCATGAGAATGATTAGAAAATAAAACTAACTGTGGATGAGACGCAGCAAGCAACACTGAAAACAGCCAGCATATTTTTTGAGTATCTCATATTTTAGAGGTTGGAGTGGTTGTGAGGAACTTTAGGAAGTCCTACTCTGTGTCCTTTATTGCAAAGAAGACATAGCAGATATAAAATTCATGGAGAACTGTACAACAAGTCGCAGCTTATTCAGATGTCTCATGTCTACATCAGGCACTGAAGCAAAAATGCTTCTGTGCTTGAAATTACTTGTGCAAATAAGGCTTAAGAAAAAGGCATCTTAAGGACACTGGTGAAATAAGTATAAATAAGACTAGGTGCCAAATAATGCTTTATACATGTGATCTCACTTACATGCACACAATCATTTTGGAATCCTAAAATCAAGTTCTGAAAGAATTACAGTACCAAAATGTTCACAGCTACCACATAATGTAATTCAGTTGTGGGTGCCACAGTCTCCCAGGTGAATGGGGTAGCCACAAATCATGTTATCATTAGCATTTATTTTAGATCAACTCTATGAAATAGCCTGTTTGAGGAAAGCTTCTATCCTAAGACTATCCCAAGTAAAAACACCCTTAAGCTTCAAGGGAAAATTCACCCTACATTATGCCTTTGGGCCTTCACTGGCCCAACTGTGTGTCTTAAGACTTCTGAAAAATTGATTTTGGAAACAACTCAAGGCAGTAAAATCCTTGTTAAAAATTTTCCCCTCAGTGTCTCGTGGGTCATTCTCCAAAACAAAAGTCTACGTTAAGTCAGACTTTACAGTCAACATCATGTTTGACCTGGCTTCATATTCAAGGATACTTTAGCCTCATTTTTTTAAACAAACAAGATTTATGCAATGGTGGTGTGTTTGTGTGTGAGTATGCACCTGCCTGTGTCTTCAGCACCATTTACCTATTCCTGAACCCCCTGCGTAATTCCAAGCACAGTGACGTTCCCAGGTAGAGTGAGACATTATTAGTGCTTCAAGTCAGCGTTTATTATATGTCAAAGAATCCCCACTGGCCAAAACCAGTCTTAATTTATTACACCACTCTTGGAAACCATGTGTGTTATTAGCTATTTTAATATTGCTACTAGTCAGTGTAATACCCTAAGCATATGTTACACTTGGTATATGCAAACCATAAGACAAAGTTACTGCCTCTATTTTCCTATATAAGTACCACTCCCCCTGCTTTGTTTTGTAGTTTGGCAAATAATTTACTTTATTAATATAAATATTTGAGCTGCAAACCACCAAAGCATTCAAAGCCTTTGGCACTGCATGGCAGTCATGTATTATTTGCTTCATTACAAAAGGTAATCCCTGTATTTTTATGACGAAGCTGGCACCGGCTGTACTCAAGCTGCTGGTTAAACATACCAAACAAGCAGCAAATTCTCAAAACCATGATGTACAAATTTAGCATTATCCTCTAGGACCTGTAGTTCCCTGCAAAATAACTTCAGCGTTGCAAAAGAGGCAACTCTTATGGATTTAGAATCAGATTTAGAAGAAAAAAATATTTTCTGTGATGTGTCTGTCTCCAAATGCACAGCACTGCCCTGCCAGCCAAGCAGCACCTTCAAAGGTTTTGTTTTGGAGAACACACAATTTCCCTGTGCCTTCGAAATTGGCTTTTCCTTTCCTTTCAGCACAAGCATCGGGGATGCCTTATCCTCTTCCTAGATCTCCCAGCAGAAGCACAATTGTAATTCCTACATGGGCCTCAGTACTGCCTCCAAAGCTCAGCTTGCCCAGCAATGCCCTTGTATTGTTCTACAGCAAAGAAACTCCTCCATGCTCAAATGGTCAGAATAGATGAGCAAAACTTGCCGTACCCAGCAGTGCAGACCCCTAGAAACAAGATCAGCAGCCACATTTTGGCTCACAGGAGAAGAGCTGTGGGAGAACTTAAGATCTTCAGGATGTCCCCAGACTGGGAGGAGATAGGTTTAGAGATAGGCTCTCAATACTGGGGGCTACCACACGTTTCGCTTAGGAAAAGTAGAAAGCCAAAAGGTAACTCTAAGTATTCATTACTCTTTTTTACCACTTAGAATTAACATCTGCTGGGAAATCTATACTGATAATCACAGTAGTGGTTGCCAGACCATCAGAAGCCAAAGAAAAAGGATGAAGGAGGATTAATCCATGGACCTGTTGGTAAAGCACGACAGCTGCAGAGGGCCTGAGCAATTCCTTTAACAAAATGGAAGTGCAAATTGCTAAAATGGTACTGGAAGAGGGATTTAACTTAACGCGCAGGCAGATCTTGGTGTCTGAAGCTTGACTATGACAAGAAGCAGGGAAATGTAAATGCAGTGGTTACTAATGGGCATTATGAACAAGCAGGTAGCTTTGACAGCATGTTCTCAGCTGGAACCTGTATTCCCAGGGACTTCATATCTTCCACATCCACTTCTTTCAGCAACCATATAAATGTAGCAGGCACATTTGCCAACCACAGGCATGCAACTGCTGGATAATGGTAGTGGTTGCCAGTTAGGCCCATAGCCAAAGCTGCTGCCTGGACAAACTGAGAAAACCTGGTTTCCCTGATTCCTATCACCACCATTTCCACTTACTGCTGAGACACACAGAGAAAAGATAGGTCTCCAAGGCAGGGACTTCACTGCTATCAAACACCAGTTTATATTCTGCAGAGAAGCTGTTTGCCTCTCCTTGCTGAGGTGACTCCCTTGTATAGGCAGACATACACTGGAAGAGAAAGAGAGAGGATTCAGGGAACCTCACTAGTGACAAGAACAGATCTGGGGCAGAGCTCATGCTTTCAGCTGACACTAAGCCCTTTCAGAGCACTCCAACCCAAGCACTAGCTGGGAGATTTTAGCATTTCTTCATAGTAACAGAAGCAACAAAAATAATATTACCATAAATAATGGCTATATGTGTGTCCAACATACACACTTGCCCTCATGTTTTTCTCTGTTTACTAATTACTGAGCTACTAATAATAGCTAACAGGAATGATGGTGCTACAGAGCAAGGAAAGAAAACCATTTCACAAAGTGAACCTCCCCAAGATGGCCTATGAGGTGAAGGACAGAAATTACTGTAAAAGCTCCTGAACAGTAAAACCAGAATTAACCTCTGCCCTTGTGACTGATCAATGCCCAGAGTCAATCTCAATGGATTTCGGACCCACCCTTCCCTAAAGGTTACCTATTCCAACCTGATATGTAAATAATTAAACTTTCTCTACACATTGCCAAGATAGGAAGAAGAAAGGTGGTTGCTATTCCACGTAACTATAGATAAGCTTGGCCCTCCTTCCACCTGCTGAAATTACAGCCAAAACCATGAAGACAGCACGAGGAGGAATCCCTCACTCAGGAGCTAATGTTCCTGCCTGCACTGGACAAAATAAGAGCTCTGACCCAGCCACTGGGAGATAACACACACAGCAAAGACAAAACATTCAAGGCTAAGGTTACCAAGAGGGCATTGAATTAGGGTTATGTTTGCAACCAGCCGCACCACTGATAGAGCACAAACTTGCTGAATAAACCGCAGAAGGACATCTAGTTGCCAATCAGAGATTAAAAGGACACACTTTAACTATTCCGATTACAAACCAAAATGTGAAGATTTAAAATATGTTAAGAATTTCAATGGAGTTTTGATTTTGATGTATTGTCACAGTCATTGACTCTTGGTTATTTCTAATAAAAACCGGCTAAGGCAACACAGAACAAACTTGGTTTGTTCAAGGCTGAACTCAGCCATAATAAAGCATTTCTGTGATAAGGAAATGAACCCTAAATTAAACTGTGGAAAATTTCCTATTCTTAGACATTAAACCATTGGCAAAACCTGACTTACTAATGTAATTTAAAATGTTGTATCTACAAAAGTATACATAAAACCTGCGTAGTTTCTGTCAATAAAATGCAAAGTACACAAGCAGCCTGTATTTTGAAGGGCACATGAGCAATAGGAACTATGAACTTCAGGATTCATGAAATTGTGACATTTTAAAGTGGTAGGAGAAAAAAAAATCTGTCTTGTCCATACCATGAAATATTAAAATAAACAAACTGTAAACATTAAGATTCAGTAAAAATATTTGGGATCTAACATTTAATATTAATGAATTTTCTGCTGAGGAAAAAATCAACGAGGCACCATGAAATCATCAATCCACAATTTTATTCTGGTTTGCATAAGCCAGGAGAATATCATGTGACCTCACCTGGATGAGACCTGCTTCTGACAGAACAAACACCTTAAAGTTAAAAGGTACCTCTTTAAATTCTGTCAATTTAAATACTATGTTTAAAAACTATGTTTCTTTATTCTATTAATCATAAGGGTTCAGAGTTATTCATAATGTCAAATAGTACCAAATCCAGGGTCTCTTTCCCAGCAGCTCACTAAGTGGTGTTGGCAACAGTATACTTTAACACTCATAATTTATTAACCCCCTAGGTGTTGTAACACCGAGCTAAAGCCGCAGACGGGAGGCATTTAGCAAGTTATATGTGCCACACAGTTTCACAGCAAAGGATTTCCTGCTGTGCTTTTCTTGCCTCCCACTTTTTTATGACTTCTTTTCCCTCATGATAGCTGCTAAGCCTCACCTACTTTGAAGATGCTTCCTTATTTTGCCCTAACACTCCGTCTCCTTTTAGGAAGTGTTGCTGTGCATTTATCAAGGAGACATTTAACATATGCTGAATAATTTTTACGTTTTTCAAATGCTGATAGTGAAGTCCAAGACAAACTTAGATGATGGACCCTCCATCCCCAGGAGTGTCCAAGGCCAGGTTGGATGTGGCTGCTCTGGTGGAAGGCATCTGTACCCATGGTAAGGGGTTAGAACTAGATGATCTTAAAGGTGCCTTCCAACCACAACCATTCCATGATGCTTTACAGGACAGTGTCCTGGGTAGAGACCAGCTATTCCACATGCTGAAAGAAGACAAGTAGCAAGGGCAGCTGCCACAATGAGGGTTTTGATAGAAAGCACCAAGATGTGTACATTTATCTCTGGTTGCTTCAGCTGAGGAAACAAGATTTCTTATTGTTGTCTTATTGTTGTGCCACTGGAAGTGGCAGTAGCCCTGCTTTTCTGACTTCTAAGAAAGCTTCATTTATCAGCCACCTTCCAGTTCTTCTGCATATCAGACCAAAAATGTTCAATACATACTTTAAGGTTCAACAGGAGGGATGTCTCCTTTGACCACATCACTATGGTATCAAAGGCAGGAAAACTGCGTGTTGAAACTAACTTTAGGCAGGAAGAGATTTAGAGTATATAGCACTATTTAATGTCACTACTAAGTTTTATTGTCGCTCCCTGTCTTTTCCTCTATACTCCCACAGAGCCATCAAGAAGCTTTACAACATTACTAAGACAGTGACAGGAGCACTGCTGTGCTGGGGAGTGCTTGTAGGGATAAGAGAGCTGGTTACCCACTCAATTCATAAAGTCGGGGGAAAAGTCTTTGCCACTTGGACACTGACACTCTAAAATACCCAAAACATATAATTCCTGTGATACTGGAGGAGTGTAGATGGAAGAAGATGGTAAAGAACGCATAAGAGAGAAGAAATGATGCAAGTTTTCTGCTTTTTACGTGAAAATAAATCCCGACGTGCATTTCATTCAGGGTCCCAATTCAACTACACAGGGCTGGCAATATTTTCCACTAAGAATACAGTACATGCATATGACACTTATGTCATCCTTTATAAGGCAGCCCAGGCACCCAGAGCCACCCAACGCTGAGCCTTTATGACACTGGAGTTAGAAAACAAGCTCTTTCCCACACCCCGGAAGCCGGCTGTGCAGGAAAAACACAACTTATTCAGCTACTTAATTGCTTTAACTTATTTGTATTATTACTTGTAACATAGTTGCTGAGATGTCAAGCACTGGGTCACTGCCCGCCAGGGAGCAGCTCGGCTCCCCGAGGCAGTGTCTGGAGACACTGGGCAGGACGGAGGGGCCGGCAGGGGCTGAGGGCGCTCCCGGCCTCCCCCGGCCCCTCAGCCCCGGCCCCTCAGCCCCGGCCCCTCAGCCCCGGCCCCGCCGCACCGGCCCGGGCCCGCCGCCCCGCGCTCTCTCGCGAGATTCGGTCGCTGTAGACGCGATGTCCTTTGGGGCACTGGCGGGGGGGAGGGCACGGGGGAGGGAGGCAAAGCCTTGATTGATAGTGGTTTTGACCAATAGACGAGGGGAGCGGCGAGGTTTTAGCCAATAGCTTCGCTGCGAGGTGAGCGATGAGCCAATGGCGATGGCAGGGGGCGGGGCGCACCGCTGGCTGATTGATCCCAGCTCTGGCGTTGTTCAGTCGGAGCGAGAACATTCTAGAGGTGAGTACGGGGCAGCCATTGCAGGGTCCCGTCCGCCGGCCCCTCCTGCCTCAGCTGCGCGCCTCTCGTCGTCTCTCCCTCCCCCCTTCCCTCTTCTCCCCCCTACTCCTCCTCCTCCTCCTCCCTCTCCCTCACAGGTGTCGCCGCTAACGATGCTCCTGATTGTGTCTTGCCCGCAGATTGCCCGGCACCGCTCTCCCTGGTGATACTGCCCGCCCCAGGACGCCGGGACCCGGAGGCTGCGGCGTCCGCCTCCGCCTCCCGCTCCGTCTGGATATAAGCGCCCCCTCGGCCGTGTTCTCCTCTCACAATCGGCTTCGTCGCAGCCCGGGGCGAGCAGCGTTGGGTTTATGTCTTTATTGGACGAAAACGGTGAGTGTTAGCAGTGGGCTAGGGCGGATGAGGGCAGCGGGGTGAGGGTTCGGACGCCGGGCGGGCAGTTTGGGCTGGGCTGAGGCCTCAGGCTGTCGCTGAAGGGTGGATATTTGCAGAGGTTTTGTGTAACGAAGCGTCCGGCACTTTGACGGGAGGGGGAAAAGAAGCAAGGGCCGGGGGAGAAAAAACAACGTGAAAACGCGAAACAAAATTCAACTCTAAAAGCCGTAGACCTTCAGCTGTGGGGCTATAGTTTGTTTTTTGGGGAGGCGAAGCGCTTTTNGGGGGGGGGCGCTCGGGCCGCGCTCCCGAGGGGCGGCCCCGGGGACACTCGGGGGGCGGCCCGGGCTGTGGGGAGGCGGTGGAGCTCCCCCGGCCCGCGGCGCATGCGTGGCCGGGGGTGACTCCCCCGTGGCTCCCAGCGCTGACTCAGTGCTTAATTGCTGCATTTATGACTCACCGCGAGCGGGGCGGGGACGCGGCGCTGTGCGGCAGGGAGTCGGTCTGTCTTCCCGCTCTCTCCTCCGTGCGCGGCATATAGGGCGGTGGTGCTTGGGATGAGGTGTCGTAGGGACCAGGAGAGGGAGCTTCAGCCTGCAGCAGACAAATGCTGCACTCTGGAAGGAGGGAAAAACGGTACGCTCTTTCTGGGATCTCGGTCACCGAAAGAGCTGCTTCCTCAGCACTTCTGCAAACACGTGTCCAGGTTACGCTGGTGGCTCTTTTTAGACATCCTGGGGAAGGAAATGGTGTGTTTAAAACGGAATCCGCGGTGTACTTTTTGCTGAGGAAGAGTAAAATTGTATCAGGGCTAATGTAGAACATAAGGCACGTACAAGTCTATGTTCTTATTGTGTAAAGAAGTTGTAAACCTGACCAGAGGCACTCTGATCATGTTGCACCATAGGCATGCTCTTACGCATAAGTCCTAAGAAGGCTTTTTTTGATGTGTCAACGCTTCTGTCATTAACGATAACAACATGATGACGTGTCAGAATAGCCATGCTCTGTAGTCAACCGGTTGTGGCTTAAGTACTCTTAGATCTGATTATAGAGGCACGTGTTAATATAAATATGTAAATACTGCTCAAGGCAACGTTAATAATAGGATTCGTCCTCCTTCCCCTTCCTCCCCCTCCTGCCTTCCCCCAAGAAAAAATTCAACTGGAAAAGCTGCTGCACTGCTCTGTACCTCTGCATTGCTAGGCTTTCTACAGTGAAGCAACTTCTGTCAGACTTACCAGGCTTATTGTTGAGTCAGAGCTCAACAGAAGCTGCTATGAGAATCCGTAAGTGAGAGAGAGAATTACGTAATTTTCAACTCTTTTCCACTCCGATCCAAAAACTGGTAAGCCATGTAAAAACTATGTTGAGCTACAGATTGCTGCTGCTTCATCTTACTTAGATTTCTCAACATTTTGGCAGACTTCAGTTTCTGTGATAGGTTCATGCTAATGTGGAATTTGAAATGGATTTCCAAATCTTTCTTCTAATTTCCTGTGTCCTTCAGCCTGAAACCATACCACATGACCCTTATGGTGCAACTCACTGGTTTGCATAATAAATCGAGGAGTGTGCCCTTCCTGAGTGATCCCAGAACTCCTGCTGGAGTTAATTGTACAAAGAAGTAGTTGTAAGCTATTCATTGGTTTTAGGGTAGTAATGGAGGGCGAAAAGCTTTGTAGTGCACTTTTTAAAAGTTCCTTAGGAGTACAAGCGAAGGCTGGATTTCAGTTTTATTGATTGAAGAAAGCCGTAGCATAACAAATTCTGTTTTTCTCACCCTAGATATAATCTGTTATTTAGCTTTGTAGCAAGAGTGGATTGATGTACATTAAGCTGAACTTAATTTTTTTCTGTTTGTTAACACTTGCAGAGCTGTTGCGCAGCCACTGGTACCTGTATTGGGGAAACATAGCATACAAGCAAGAACCTTACAGCCTCAGTGGCGAAAATTTTTTCATGTCAGAGACCGAGAACTCTTGCAGTCGTTTATGTCATCCCGTCTTCTCCAGACAGAAGATACCAAAAAACTGCAATCAAAGATCTCTTCATCTTATTGATAAAGCTACTAATAAGGCAAAATGTCTGTCAACGTCAACCGCAGTGTTTCAGATCAGTTCTATCGCTACAAAATGCCCCGTCTGATTGCCAAGGTAATTTCCTAAGCAGCATCTGTAAGCAGGAAGTGTTCTCTCAGGAGGGGAAAGAGAGCTCGTGATAATGCTTGGCCACTCAGAGCAGGGACAGTGTCTGCTCCTTCAGTCCACACTAAGTGCACGTTAGGTCTTGGAAGGAGATGCACTTCAAAGCAGAATTTTGGTGTAGTTAAATGGGAAATGCACACTGGGTATGTCTATTGCAAGCATTTAAACTTAAAACATTACTTGTTTTCTTTAGGTGGAGGGCAAAGGAAATGGAATAAAGACGGTTATAGTCAACATGGTTGACGTTGCAAAGGCGCTTAATCGGCCTCCAACGTGTAAGTAGTAGTGTGGAATGACACAGCGTTTTTTAATGCTTTTATGTTTGAAGCGGTAGTGTTAATTAGCTAATAAGGCATTAATACTGTTCTTTAAATATTTGTAAGAAATAAATGTGATTATCTCAGGATTAAATAATGGACAGAAAGAAACAGTAGCCCTATTTACTTGCTGTTTACAAATTGCAACGAAGATATGAATGTGGTAGTAACTATAATTCTTCCTTTACAGATCCTACCAAATTTTTTGGTTGTGAGCTGGGAGCACAGACCCAGTTTGATGTTAAGAATGACCGTTACATTGTCAATGGATCTCATGAGGCGAATAAGCTGCAAGACATGTTGGATGGATTCATTAAAAAATTTGTTCTCTGTCCTGAGTGTGAGAATCCTGAAACTGATCTGGTAAGTGCTCTCTGTCTGTATTAACAATGACGCTATGGAAACACTGTATTGGATGTTTGTGGAAGCGGTGCAAAGTTAAAAGCAGACTTGAGTATTTATGAACAGAAAATCAAGTACACATTCTTGCACCCTTTGGGAAGGTTTTACATCTCTTAACAGTTTGTAACTTCTGGGATAAGTTGCTAATTCTAAGCTTTGTCTTTAGAGAGTGGTACAAAGTGTTTAAACTTCTGCCTTAAATCATTTGGAGATGATAATGTCGACATGAGGTTGAGGCTTTAATGCAGTTGTTCTGTAAGTGGTAAATTAACTGGAGGTTGTTCTCTCTTTACAGCATGTCAATCCTAAGAAACAAACTATAGGTAACTCTTGCAAAGCCTGTGGCTATCGAGGCATGCTTGACACAAACCATAAACTCTGCACGTTCATTCTCAAAAATCCACCTGGTAAGTGCTTTTCCTTACTTCTGGGGATAAAGAGAACTTCTGTATTAGTGGAAGTAGAAAAATAAATAACTCACGTCTAATTGAAATGTAAAAAGGCACCAGCATACTCCTAGAGTATGTTTGGGGATCAGGATGAAGAAGCTGTCCTGGTAATGTCTTTCCTCCTTACAATGTGTCCTTCCCAGGTGGAGCTATTTGTTCAAAGCCGGATTTGCCTGTACAGGACAAAACTTACCAGAAAGGAATGTAGCTGGCAGTAGCTCATGGTAGTTGTTCCTTTAGGTCAGCATGAAATGTGAGAGTAGGAAGTAAAAACTGTAGTAAACGCAAACTGTAATCTGTGCAAGCAACACTCTGTAGTAAGCATCTAGTTGCCTGCTGCAATTTAAGCTTGCTAGAATAGAAAAGTCTAACCTATTCCAGGGGTCTCTGCTTTGTGAGGTCACCTGTTATATAGACTTGGACAATCTTAGTGACAAACAAGACTTTGACTGCAGCTGGGGTTTCCCCACCAAATGTACATCTTCCCTGAGTCTTTTTGGGGATGGGTACTGCCCATAATTTGCAGTTAATGAAAGCATCCAAAGCCACTTGGGAATTTGGCAGAGGTGCAGGGACTTTGTAGTTTGCTCTAGTTCATAGAACAAAACATTAAAATTCACTTGCAGAAAGTGGTGACACTGGTACAGGAAAGAAAGAAAAGGAGAAGAAGAACAGAAAAGGCAAGGACAAAGAGAATGGTTCTGTGTCCAGCAATGAGACACTTCCACCCCCACCACCAGAGGAGATTACTCCTCCACAGGTTGTGGTAAGTAGAAGGGAAAGTGGGGAGATAAGGGTATGTGGTGTGTTGCTCAGATTTAAACCTTTGAAAGCACTGGCATTCCTTGCTGGTCAGCATTGCACCTAAAGATCTTACTGTATCCAGAACTTAGTGCTGGAGTAGAAGGGTCCTTGATTTTCCTCTGTAGCAGCTTTATCAGCTCATCAGTACCAGCATTTGTGCTCCTTGTTAAGTGAAAGCTGCCTATCCTTTATCTCTCTCAGGCACCTGGATTGTCTCCTGTGTACTAGGTAGAGTGGTAAAACTGCAGTTCAAGTAGCCCTACAGATAGCTATAGAATTAGGTCCGGCTTCCACTTATTTCCTATGTTTGCATTTTCTCCATGATCTTCGACTTGCAAATGGTACTATAAACATTTCTTTAGTTTTATGTCAAGTCTGTGTCATTTCTTTCCTCGTGTAATACTAAGCCTGCATTAATATTGTGTGGGTCTCTTGTTTTGGTTTTGTATTGTAGGAGGAGGAGGATGATGATGACTGGGGTGAGGACACAACAGAAGAAGCCCAGAGGCGTAGAATGGATGAAATCAGTGACCATGCGAAGAACCTCACACTTAGTGAAGACCTGGAAAGAACTATAGAGGAGAGAGTCAACTTACTATTTGATTTTGTAAAGGTAAGTATTCTCTGGTGTTTGGCTTGATGTAATCACTCAGCTGTAATTGTAGAAAATGTTCGTAAGGAAACTAAAAGTAGCTTGCTCAAGCTTCTGCCAAGTACTGGTTCTACCATCAGTGGGAAGGGATGACTGCGAAGAGCATTAATGCAGACCTCAAGTGGCATTAAAATGTTTCTTCTGTACCTGTTTCCCTCTAGAAAAAGAAGGAAGAAGGTGTCATCGATACTTCTGACAAAGACATTGTAGCAGAAGCAGAGAGACTGGATGTGAAGGCTATGGGCCCACTTGTTCTCACTGAAGTCCTTTTCGACGAAAAGATTCGTGAACAAATCAGAAAATATAGACGTCACTTCCTTCGTGTAAGCCATCTCTTCTGCACTCCTTGTGACAACTGTTCAGAGTTTTTTGTAGCAGCTGGTACTGTTGGGAAGGACTTCTTGTAATGTTTTGTTTTTAAACTTCTTCGCTAGGGGGAACTGCTGGGAAGGATAGTATGAATTATTGTAAACTTTGCAATCTCATAGAGCTGCTTCTGCTCTCTATTTAGTCTGGAGAGAAAGTAAAAAAGCTTATTTAATCACTTTTGCTTTTATCACAATTCTAGTTCTGCCACAACAACAAGAAAGCTCAGAGGTACCTTCTCCATGGCTTCGAGTGTGTGGTAGCTATGCATCAGTCCCAGCTTATTTCAAAAATACCACATATTTTGAAGGAAATGTATGATGCAGATCTTCTGGAAGAAGAAGTCATCCTTGGCTGGGCAGAAAAGGTAAAGAGCAGTATGTAAATGTACTGTAGCAGTTAAATACCTGAAGGTAACTTGTTGCATCTGGCTTCTCCAGTCTGGTGTAGCTTGTGCAGCAAGAAGCCTCCTTCAAAAAATAGGCTGTGGAAGGCAGTGGGTGAGATCAGAGTTCCAGTTTAGACAGTATTTGGGTACAGTCTGGTGTAAATTCCTTCAGTGTTCACATAAAATCTGTCTTTCAGGCCTCAAAGAAATACGTTTCAAAGGAGCTTGCCAAAGAAATCCGTGTCAAAGCAGAACCATTTATTAAATGGCTAAAGGAGGCTGAAGAAGAATCTTCCGGTAATGAAGAAGAGGATGAAGATGAAAATATAGAGGTAGGAAAGGCTCATTTGCTGTCAGCAGCTCCAAGGCTGCACTGTTCCTGCATGCACTCTGAACTTGATTACTCAGGGCATTATTGTACGTGTTGGGAACAGGAGAAACACTCCATTTACAATGCTTTTAGTGTTGCTAAGTGTTGTCAGATGTCTGCATGAGATCACTGTAATGCAATTGCACCTGGGTAGCCCAAGACTGTACCATTCTACAGTGACAGTCTCTTGCACTGCAGCAGCTCATGTAGTGCAAGGTTGACAGGCAGTATCAAGTATCGTGTCTCATGTCATAGATGAGTTAATGGGGGTGTGTTTGCTAGATAAGATGATGGAAGAATCATTTTCCTCACAGTTCAGGACTAGGTAGAATCTCTTGTTTACACTCCAGCTGGCAGTGGCTGGGAGGACTTTTACACAGGGATTGGCTGGCTATTCTCCCAGCATTGTATTATTCTGCACCTGAGTAGGAGATGCTGCTTCTTCCAGATGCATATGCACAGCTCTGCCCTACAAAGCAGGGGTTCATGGCCGTGGTCAGGAGGATGGTTGGGTGTTGGAATGACTGCGGTGCTTAGTGGCAGTAGGTGCTGTAGCTAAAGGAGGTGTCTTGTCTCCACAGGTGGTGTACTCCACAACTGCCAGTGTACCTAAAGTTGAAACTGTGAAGCCTGCAAACAATAAAGATGATGATATCGACATTGATGCCATTTAAAGTGATGCAACATAGCTTCCAGCATAGTAATGCAAACTTCTCTGCATTTTCTGCCAGAAGTGTGACTTGTATGTGCACAAGCTGAAATGGCTTAACATCCTGCTACTTTGTACTCTAAAATGTATCTTTTTACTGTGACTGGTCTTTGTGTTACTAAGCCTAATACCAGGGAGTCAGCACGTCGGTGAACTGATCTAGTTTGCAACTGGCATGTTCTATTTTGTTTTTCTAACTTGTGTTGGACACATACTTGGAGCACATTTATACAGTTGTGGAAATAAAGGATTTGGTTTTGGTCAATCTTCATTTGTGACTCAACCCCCTTATTGCTTTTCCAAGTAAGTATTTACACAGCTCAATGAGATTTACGAAGCTGATCACACAATGACAATCTGTTGAATGAGACAAAAAAAAACTTCCACCTTAACCCTAGGTGCTGTTCCAACAGTGGAGATTTGAAACCTGGGTAAGAAGCAGGTGTTGGCTAATCAACAGTGTGCAGCTGCCAGCTTCTTAAAACAGGACAGCTGAAGTTTCCATTTTCATGCATGTTTGGGAACCTGTGTACCCTGTCAGGAAGACATCTGCTCCTTCTGGTGCAGCACATACCTCCCTTGTTTAACTGTTGTGAGCACAACCTGATAAGTGTTACTCTCGTGACCAGGTTTCTGTCTGAAGTACGTTTTCTGTAGTGTTGGCTGCTCTGAATGGGTGACATCAGTGAAGTTCCATTTCAGGGGTGATCAGTCCCATTTCAGGGCAGATTTGATGGCAATTGCAGGCTGCCGCCAATAGGGATAATCTCTGGGTGGTTTTTTTTTTCCCTCAGGATGTAAAGACTAGCAAGACATACCTGTCCCTCCTGCAGGGAAACCAGGAAATGAATCCACCTAAAAAAGTTTTTCATAGGGTCAGTGAAGAGATGATGTCATAGCGAAGCTATAGGATGGTAGATTTGGTGTAAAACATGGTGGGAGCATGCAGGGAATGGAAGTGTTCTTGTCTGTAGTACCCACAGGTGGATCAGAGTGCGTGTATCACAAAGTAGTACCCTAATTTCAGTCATGGTGGAGGCTTCTAGAAGTGCTGAGGCTGCTACTGTGAAATTCCTGGTGCTGAGTTACACTTCTGACCCTGTTTTCACATTCATGTTGGTGTTTCTGTCTCAGATTATTAACCGATGATTCCACCAGCTCATAAAAATTGTTGTGTAACTATTTCTTTAGGGAAGGAAGTCTGACTTAAAAGTTTAATGAGTCTTTTGAATGTATTGCCTCTGCTATCTGATTAAAAATAACAAGTACATCTTCAAAAGGCAACTTGGAATTCAGATAATATCTGCTCCAAGCTTCAAAGTTAGACTTCTGGCACCCGGGAAGGAAACAGTGTTGGGTGATTCCCCCCAGTTGGTGCTGTACCATGTCTCTGCTGGATAAACCCCAGTGTGAACACTGCACTTGGGCGGGTGCAGGGTCTCCCAGGTCCATCAGCCTCGGCTTTACACACCCTCATCTCCTTGCAGAGCCTAAGAGTGGGAGCTTTGCTGCAGCTCGGCAGCCTCTGGCAGCAGCTTCTCTTCATCCAGCGCGACAAGGAGCTGGTCAGCTGCCACCTCTGCTTGGGGCTCAGCAGCTTCAGCCAGAGTTTGAAATCCTGACTGTTGTTGTGCGCATAAGGAGTAAAATTGCCTGCTTTTACTTTTTTCTGAGAAGCTACACATTGTCATTAGAGGCCAGTACCTCCTCAGCTGGATCTGGTTGGACATGTGTTAGATAAAAGCGTGCTCTTTGCTCCTGAGCATGCACAGCTTGGGCTTGCAGAGGCAAGGACTAAAGATGGAAAAAGTGATTTGAAGGGATTGCAGTAGGCACAGAAATATGTTCAATGCTTTTGTTTTACCTTGCTGTGGTAGTGGCTTCCCTTCCAGTGTACCCTTCATGCGGTGCTCCCCCAGAGGTCACCTCTGCACTAATGCCTCTACTTGCATGAGGTGTTACAACAAGGCTGTCATTCCTCCTCCCTAAGATCTTCCCTGTTCCTTGGGGTAAGAGGTTTTCTGAAATACCCTGGTGTCCACCCAAGTCAAACAGCTCAGTTGATTTGTTGCTGTTCAGGTGTACCACAGAGTTTAAAAAGTTGATTTATAATAATGCTTAGCAAGTGGGTGTCTTTCAGTTGTGCAAGTTCTGAACCCTGCTGTTTGAAAAGGAGAGGTACCTCTGAAAAGTAGTTAATGTAGTGATCTGTAATGAACTGTCCTTTCATTTGAGGGTTGATAAAAAGTTGTAGTAAAGATCACAGGGCCTCTGGGCTCCCAGTGAAAGCAGCGAACTGAAATGGCAAGGAGAGATGGAACAAAAGTAGCTGACCCCCCATTAGTCTTTCCAAACTGTGGCAGCTATTTTCTTTTCAAACTAATTAGTCCCAAAGAGCCTCAGAGGCCTGTTGCTGAGGATTGACTCCTTGGCATTTGGTAACACTACTGAACCGAGAAATTCTGGAACAGAAGACCCAGAAATAAAGACAAAAGAAAAAAGCAGCTTGAAAACAATGCTCTTTTAAGCCTTATCTGTGAAACACTGCAGGGTTAAATTTCAGCTTAAGGTTATAAAGTTGTTGTAGCTGTTGGGATTACTTACATGCTTGACAGGCTGCTGGCATCTGAGTTTTTCATTTTGGAGATGATCTCTTGCTGCCACAGAGGTGTCAGAATCTGTCTCTTGACCTGGAATTGCTGAGGAGATAATCTGGGGCCACTGAGCAAGCAGCTTTCCCAGGATGTCACTTCCTTCCCTAGCACAGGCCCAGCACCAGGGTTATTACAGCTTCCTTAGAGCTGCTGCAGCTGACATCCATCAAGGGCATGGCCCCAGTGCCCAGATAATGCTGCTTTTATTCAGTAAAATTCTAGAACTCCTCAATTTTTTTCAGGGCAAAATCAAAAACATCTTTGATAGTTTGGGTTAGGAACCTAAGAAACAGATTCACTCAATCCCTGTGAGTAAACAGAGGGAACTCTTCTTCCCGTTGTGATTAGTGTCAGGGAAACCAAATGAATGCTAAACCATCTTTTCTGCACATCAGTTCTTCTGCTTTCATGTGCTCCAAAGTCATTGCCTACTCAGTAGTTAAGGCTCTTCAAGCTAATTTGCTGTGGCTAAGTTACCAGTCCTGGGTGTCCTGTGGATGGGATGGCATTAGCTTCCAATGCTGGCCACAGGACAGCATCCACATCCAATGCTGTGACAGTACAGGTTTGGAGTGAAGCCAGGGAGCTGGGTCAGTCAGTCAAAGCTGGGACCAGCAAGGCACAGGGCTGGGCACAGACCTGCCCATGGGGGTGCACAAGCTTTACAAGGGCCCCTGCCCAAGTGCCAAGGTGTCTTGGCCCCAGATGTTTTCTCTCAGGACTTTCTCACGCTGGTCCTTCCATGTCGCTCAGCTCCAAGGTTACTCAGCTGCACCATATTGGAGCTTCAACACAGACAGTCCTGCACCTGCAAGGAGGGGAAAGGGGTTGCAGAGCCTATTCCTGCTCCCATATTTTCTGAGTCTGGAGCTGTTTTTTCTGGTTCTAATCCCACCCCATTACCATGGCGTTAGAGGCATTTTCTGCACATTATTTTCTCGAGGGGAAAAGAGATGATTCGAAGGAGAGCTCTGGTCTGAGTACAGAGTCAAAAGCACTACAGCCGTACATTCCAAATAAGGGAAGTATCAGCACCAGGAACAACTCAACGGGAGGTTTGTGTGGGTGTTTTATTATTCTCTGTGAATTTTTGCTTGATACTGTTTTTTATATTTATCTGATATTAATGAAACCCAGGTAACTGCATTGACGTCAATGGAGTTTGTCTTTGATTCTGTGCAATTAAGGTAGACATATGACATCTTTAAAAGAAACACGAGGAAAGTATACTTTCCCAGGAGAATCCTATCCCTGTCTTATAAGGGAATTGTTAATAAATTATTTATTAATTAATAATCACTCTTATGGACAAAGCCACAGGCATACAAATTGTGAACAGAGTAGTTCACATAGGAAAAGATGAAATAAAGAAATAAAATACTAAATGACAGGACTAAGGGTGGTCTCTGGGGTTGGGAAAACTGGATTTAAAAGCTTCCATCTCCTGCCTCCTTTGTTCCTTCAGCCTGTGCTCACATTCTGTATCACAAGTCAGAGGAGATGGTGGCTCCAGCTGGATGCACTGTGGAACTTGGGGTTGTGCATGGTGGGCAAGCACACTCAGGCAAAATGGGAAACAGGAGCACAGCTCCAATGACAGAAAAGCACTCTTCTGTGTGGAGAAAGTAATAGGATTTTAAACAATCTATTTTAGATTCTTATTTATCAGCTGACATTTAATACAGGAGTTTGCATTTTCCATGCCTTCTCCATGAACAGGATTGGCTAGATTCTAGTTTTGATTTATTCTGCTGAAAGATGCCTATAAAAAGTCTAGAAGTCTAGAAGGAGCAATCTCAAGGAAAATTTAAAAAAAACCTTGACATTGGTGGACTTCATCAAAATTGCAAGAAACAGTTTAGACAAGATGAATGATGTGGTAGCTGCAGCCACTCAGGCTGCTGTCAGGAACACACCACCTCCAAAGAGCAAAACCCCTGCTTAGGTGGAGCAGTACAGAAATAGGGAAGGGAAAACGTCTCTGTGAGGAAAGCAGGTTGGATCCTGCCCAACACAGATCACTGGAGAACAGCACCTTCACCTTGCAATCAAGGGAGGAGCCAAAGTTTAGCAAGTAGCACAGCTTGCTGAAGGTGAGTCCAGGGATGAAAAAAATCCGCTATAAAAAAGCAGTAACATGCAGAGAGAACGAATCAACTGTGCACTCCTCATGCTGACTAAAAATCAAGGAGATGGAGGGGTGATGAGTCTTCCTAACCACCTCCTGGTCAATCCTGATACCAGAAGATGGGAGCAATGCATTTGACTAGGGAAAAAATTGCTGTAGGAAGCAAGAGGTGTTCCTGGAGTCCCCAGAGCTGTGCAGTGGCTAAGCAGCCTCCATGAACCTCCTCATTTGTGTGGACCTCGGGGTGCTCTCAGTTTTGCATGGCCAGGTTTGTGTGCCTGGGTGAAATATCTGCTATGGATCTGTTCCTTGGAGGGGACAGGAGCATGTGGGCTGGGAGACAGACACAGGGAAGCTAGGCTCAGCAGCACAGGCATGGCTGGCTGCATCCTGGTCCGGGTCGGTGAGAGGGAAGCCAGGAAGTGAAGGTGGCTGTGGTGTGTGGGTGGTGAGGATTGAGAGGTGATCAGTGAGGCCTTCCTGTCTAGTAACACCAACAGGCTTTTCCTGGGCAAGGGGGTGGTTTTATCCGAATCACTGAAGGGGAACTGAGTGTTCCTGGTGGGAGGAAAAGTGGGAGAGCAGGTACCTGTCTGTTGTGAGAGCCTTTCTGGGGGCGTTCAGGGATGTGCACTGAGGAGGTGCGGAGCTTCACTAACGCAAGGCACCAACTGCTGCAGTTTCTTTTCTTTTTTAACAGTCTTTTATGATACTGTCTCTGCCTTTGTTCCTTATTTTTTCACCTCAGCACTGTAGGGTGGGACTGAGAGACGGAAAGAAGCAGTGGTATCGCTAATACCAGAAAACCTGTTCTGCAGGAAAACCTGCAGATGTGTGCAGGATGGGGAAGGAGCGGCTGCACTCATGACCCAACCTGCCCTGCACACAGAAGGCCAGAGGGTGATGGGGGATGACAGGCTCCTTCCTCTCTCTTTCCCCTTTCCCATGAACCCATTCTCAGCTCGGGTCAAAGACACCAGGTACTGTTCAGGGCCTGACCTGATAACCTTCTAGGAACAACTGGAAGGAAGGTCTCCTGCCTTTCCTGCTCCATGGGACTTGCTCTGCTGTGGAGTCAGCCTGTGCCTTGGTCCAGGGCTGGTCAGCAGTGGTGGCTTTGGAGTTTACAAGGGAGATGCCTGTAGCTGTCAGAGGGCTGACATCCCGGGCCATGCCCTGAGGAGGCACCTGGTGTCAGAGAAGCCATCAGTGCTGGGAATTTTCTGTGATCTACTTTTCCTCCCAAAATTCTGTTTTGTGGCAGTGGCAAGGACCCATTTCCCAGGAACATCCCCAGGAACGTCCCTGGGCTGCAGGAGGGATCCCAGCTGGGACTGACCTTGCTCCCCCCATCACCGTAACATGTGCACGGCCCCTCAGCGCCGTGCTGGGACACAGCTCAGGTGGGCAGGCAGGATGGGGAGGGTTCAGGGACAGATTTTGACTCGCCACAAGGCCTGGGTGGCCACAAGGCCACCTCTAACCCTCAGCATCTGCCACTCTTGCCGGGGCAGGGCTGCGTGGGGCGGAGGGACCGCGGATCGTGGCGGGGACAGCAGAATCAGGCTGGGGGAGCTGGGGCCGGGCACTGCCCGGTCACGCCTGCGGGGAGTGGCGAGGAAATGCGGGGTGCCGGGAATGCGGGACCTCGGGAATGCGGGGTGCTGGGAGTGCGGGATGCTGCGAGTGCGGGACCCCGGGAGTGCGGGATGCCGGGAGTGCGGGGTGCTGGGGATGCGGGATGCCGGGAGTGCGGGATGCTGGGGATGCGGGATCCCGGGAGTGCGGAGTACAGGGAGTGCAGGGTGCTGGGAATGAGGGGTGCCGGGAGTGCGGGGTGCCGGGAATGCGGGATCCCAGTGCCGGACATGCGGGGTCCCGGTGATGGGGACACAGGCGAGGGTCCCCCCGCGGTCCCGGTCCCGGCCGCCCGGAGCGCAGTGGCCGCCAGGGGGCGCCCGCGCGCCGGCGGCACCGCCCCGGCCCCAAACGGCCCCGAGCGGAGACGGAGAAAAGAGAATAAAAATACTAACCAGGCAAAACTAAACCAAACGAAAACAAAGGAAAAAAACCCCAAAAGATAAAAACAAGTAAGATATTGATTTAAAAAAAAAAAAGGCACAAAGAAAAAAAAAGGAAAATCCTCTTCCTTCCAATTTTCACCCGCTTATGAATAGTGTCCGGCTACAGATTTACCAGGGTTGGACTTCTCCCTCCCAACACCCACTGAGCTCATGTTGCCTGATGCACGTTTTTGGGGAATAAGTGCTAAATTCTCCGTGTTGGATGGAAAGGCGGTTCCCACACTCACACCTGCCCCTGCTGGGGTCACACCTGCTGCATGGCCCCAAGAGATGTGAGGAGCCTTGGGGCAGGGAGGTGGCACAGTGGCTGCCTTGTCACCCTCTGCCCTAGGGCGGTTCAGCCATTGCAGTGATGGAGATGTTTCTCTGGAAGGAAGCAATGGGAGCCGTGTGATAGGGAAGGGCATGGAGGTAGTGAAAATAATGCTTTGTTGGAAGTACTGTCAAGAAAATATTCGAGAGAGAGAGGGAGAGCTGCAGCTGCCTCCCCATCACACATGGCCCATGGGTACATCCATGTCACACTCATGGAGAACTTCCTTTTTTGTATTCTCCATCATGCATCATCAGGATGCTCTTAAAACCCTGGTCTGTGTAATATCAGTGCACATGCTTTGAGGGCAAAGTGATGCCTTTGACATCGTTAGTGGAAATATTCAGGCCACACACAGCCTGCTTACCCTCAGCAGCACCTTTACCTGCAGGAACAAACTACCTCATCTCCACATCTGTGTGTTACCTGACTCATTCCAAATAACATGTCTTGTAATGAGCCATTTCACCAGCTGCACTCACTCAAATGTCATGTGAAGAGATCCTGCACACACAGCCAGCTGCTGCTTTGCCTGCATGGATGCCTGCCCTGCCCTGCTGATGATCTTTGGGTGTTCAGATTTCCTCCTCCAGCATGGGATGTGTGCTGGGAAGAGGATGGTCTGATCTCTCAGGCAGCAGTGACTCACCATGCAGCACCATGCAGCTCCATGGCCTCCTCTCCATCTGCATTTCTGGTACCCAGGATGCTGTAATTAAACACCTCTGAAGAGCTGTGTTAGCATGGACATACCCAGAGCTGCAGGGAGCCACAGAGAAAATAATACTGATGGCAACACCATCCAGCTCCTGCTCAGCAGTCCAATGGGGTGAATCTGAGAATCCATTTATTTTTCTTCATTTTCCTGTGATGTTCTTTTTCTGTGATCATATTGCTCACAGCAAAACTGAAATAAAAAAACACAACAGCCAAGAGTATCAGCAGTGCAGGAAGAGAGAGCTCCCCACATGATCCTGCCTCAAGCTGGTCCTGGGAAGCAGGGTTGAGCATCTTGGCTTTTCTTAGGCAGTGAGGGAGGGGGTGCAGAGTGGTGGGATGGGTTGGTGGAGGCTGAGCTGTCCAAAATCTTGCTGTTGGTATCTGGCTGCATCCATGTAGCTCTGCCAGGCAGAGTGAAAGGACAGACAAAGCCACTAACACAAAATCACCTGCAAATCATCAGTGAGCACACATCCCCTCTTCCTGATAAATGAAGACACCAGAGGGGCCTGTCTGTTTTTACAGAATTCTTTTTCCCAGTCTTCCTAAATTCTTCAAAGACAAGCATAGCCTCCTTGTGGGAGGGCTTTAAGGTGACTGCCAGACAAATGAATCTTAGGCCTTGCAGGTGTCAGAGAAGCAAAAGCCTGATTGCCTGGGTCAGATTGGAGCAATTTTATTGTGTTTGAGCTCCTCTTGTTTGACAATTGTAAGATCAGATGTTCAAAGAAAGGCTGGGTGGCCACAAGTCTCTCCATGGGACCAGCTGGACACCAAAGGCAAAAAGGCAGGTGAGGTATCATCCAGGACCTGGGTGATGGATGCTGTTAGCAGGGATAGGCTGAAGGCAGGGACTGGTGTCACCCTCAGCAGCCCAGGGTGGCTCAGGAGGGTCCCTGCAGGCCCCCTCTCCTCTGCTCCAGGGCTCTCCATCACACTCCTGCCCCAGAAGGGGACAGCCAGATCCTGCAAATCTCAAGATTGTCCTCATGTTTATAAGTAGATTTTTTTTTTCACCAAAGCAGGAATACGATGAGAGTCGGGTCTCTGCATCTCTATTTTGTTGTTTGGCTCTGAAATATTAAAGCCAGGTCAGAGCTTTAAACCATCCTTTGTTTAGGCTTTCTCAGGCAGGTAATTTCTCTGTGCTGGGCTGTTGATGGGGATGGCAGGTTCCCCCTCCCTGCTTTCCCCCCACCTCCCCTGTCTTTGATCACAGCAGCTCTGGAAACTAAGCTTTGAAAATACAGTCATTTCATGGATGTGTTGATTAGGAAATGAAATTCCAAGAAGCAAATGACAGCCCAGCTGCACTGCCTGACTCTGCAAGGCTGGAGCTCCCCACCAGCAAATGTATTCTCATATTTTTTGACACATCCAGGGTGTTGTATCATTAATAAAAAATGCAGACAGTACTTCTTAAGAGAAAATGACTTCCAAAGAAACGACCTTTTTTCCCTAGTTTTTCCTGTGAATCTGTAGGCTTCCTTGAAGACAGCTCAGTTCTTTCTCTCTTTTGCAGAGGAAAATGAAGCATTGGTTTACCCTGGAGCAGTGTCTTCTGGACATACAGTAAGATCTCAGGGATTTGTAACTCCTAGCAGGCTGTTAATCAAGGTTTCCAGCGTCACAGGAGTTTGGTTTTACTGGGGGACAGAGAGAAGCTGTGGGCCTTGGTGATTAATTCTACAGAAAAATAACCCCAGCCTTACAGTCCTGTGAGGGCTGGATTCTGTCTAGTCTGCCCAGCTGGGATAGGAGAGGTCTGACTGATGTGTCTGCCTCCACAGCAGCCATGATGCCATACACTGACTCCTAGTAAGTCTTTCTTATTCAAACAACCCCAAATCCATCTCTGAAAAACAATCCTTTCCCCATCTCTTCTGTATTAATAGCACTGTGCTTTTTTTGAGTGTTATTCCGAGCACATCAGCCCAGGGTGGGAGGGTGTTTTGGGGCTAATTCACCTCAGTTTTGCTGCTGAGAAAGCAGGACATTCAACAAGGGTGATGGCAGAGGCTGGGTTGATTTGGTTTCAAAGTGGGTTCAAGGAGCTCCTTGGGGCTACCCAAGGCTCATAGAACTGCTGCAGGAGGGGAAAATCCAAAACAGGCCATGTATGTGTGGGGCAGCCATACGTGGGGCTGAGGGGTGGTTCAGACCCACTGGAGGATCACAGATGGAGCAGCAAGTGGGACTTTGCAAGTATCTAGATTTGCTTAATGTTTAAAGTTTAATGCAAGGCCTGAAGAGAAGATGGGGTGTTTGGGGGAACCTTTTTGTGAGGAAGAAATACCTCTGCAGGAAGAAGATTGTTTGCTGGGACACAAAGAAGCACTCAGTCTCTGGGTGGCACCTCAGGTTTGAAGTGAAAATGTTATAAAGGGCTTTCCTGTAAAAGGCAGATCATTTTTTCCTGGATGCAAAGAGGAAAGAAGAGCCAGGGAAGTGATACAAAGGAAACCTGTTAAAGGAACAAGCCAGGAAAAGCAGCTTTGCAGAAGTGCTTTGAATGGCTGCACATGCTGTGACAGGGGATGTATCAGATCCAGAGAGGTTAAAGCATGTAAGATGAGAGATGATGCTGGCCTAGACATGAAGGGCCTTATCCTACTCTCCTCTAGTTTTTATATCCAGAAATAACCAAGTAGGCAGGGTCTGACTTCCAAACACTGTGAACAGAGGTAGACACCAGAGGTAAACAATCTTTATCCCTGTAGATCTTCTTTCCCCCTAGCACAGAATGGTTAAAACTATTTCTTTCTCACTGGTTTGCCTCCTTTCCCTGGGCGCTGCTTAAAAATCACCCAGAAAATTATAAACAGGTCAGCCCTTACACCTGTAGCTCATTCTGAACAAGACACCCCATTGGGAAGGGAGTTTTACTGGTGACAGCAGGAAATCCATTTAGAGCCCCCAGCACATGAGCTGCAGCAGCCCCTTTCCCTCCCACTGCTGCTGCACACAGAGGCACTCCCACCATGCCAGAGGCTCATCCCCCTGCAGTGGTGGGGATGCAGGCAGAAATGGGGCCAGATGTGGGGACGCAGAGTGGGTACAGGGTGGGAGAAGGCTGAGCAGCCCTAACCCTGACCACACTCCCCTGTGATATGAGGCTGCTCTGGTTCCTCCAGCTGGTTGCTCTCACCCATTCCTATTCCCATCCTATCCCTATCCCCACAAAGAGCAGCTTGCAGGTGACATCTTTGACACCTCCAGCTGTCTCTCTGCACATTGCAGCTTTTCGTCTCTGGCAGCTAATAGCAGAGTGCTGGGGGAAGGGAACATATGCCAGAGCAGCTCAACTAAGGTGCCTTCTTACTGATCACATTACCTGCTCCCCTAGCAAGAGAGAGGGCTTGATATATGGCCAGGGATGTACCAGACTATCTCCCCTCTCTCCATGCTGTAGGGGATGCTTTTGCCTCTGTGTGGGTTGCAGGAGGCAGCTCCGTGACAGGACAGGGAATGGAGCAGCTCTGTGTGGAGGGATACCACAAAAAGCACAGGTTGGATGCAGCCAGGAGCACATGTTCCTGACAAAAGTCCATGCAGGAGTGTGCAGGGGAGGCAGCTGCTGTGCAGCACAACAGTGGTGGAAGAAAGGCAGAGGCTGAATAGATCTGCAGAGCGAGCCACCTTCCATCACTGCTGCCTGCAGGGCATTTGCTGGAAGCAACGACTGAATCCCATTAGAGGGTATGAAGCTCCGGGTCAGCACAGCTGCAGGAAATCTCACTGCCCCCCTCCCCAACACCTTTGTAGCTCCGACAAGCTCTTAAGGATGTATGGCTGGTCCTACACAGTGAATGCAGGTGTCGGGAATGTGTGATTCAGCCAGCAGCAGCCAGGTGATGGCTTTGCCCACTGGAGGGGAGCTGGTGTCCTGCTACCCTGGGAAGCCCAAGGGAGGGTGAGAAGCTGAGCTGCCAGGTGATGCTGTCACCATCTCCAGGTCCTGTCTGCTCTCCACTGCTCCTTCCTGAGCTTAACTCATCTTATCTCGGCCATGATTTCAAGTGGAGCTGGTGCCCAGGGCCTGGCTGTGGGGATGTGGCAGTGACAAGCTAAGTGCCAATGGGGCCTTGGGAGATACTGCAGAGCAGTGATGGGGCTACCTGTGGATGTTGGTCCACGAGCATCGTAACTGTGCCAAAACCCTCTTCTTGCCTTTTGCTGGCCACCCTGACAGGAGCTGAGTAGCTGTGAAGGATGAACTGGTGGCCTTTTCCATCTCTCAGTGCACAAGAAAATATAACTTCTGTATCTTTTCCTAAAATACATGAGAGTGCCAAATGTGCAGGTCTGCTTCTCCAGAGCCTGGGGTTGTGTGTCTGTTGGCTCTGGTGTGTGGCTGCTGGGAGGGGCTGAGGACCAGCCTGCACAGGAGAGCGACAGGCTCCCCATGTTTGCTTTCCAGCTGGGGGAGTCCCAACCTCTTTCTGCTCTCTTCTCGTGGATAACTTTTCCATAACTCCTGCTTCTGTCTGGAACTCCTGGAACCCTTGCAACAGTGCATGCTCTCACCTTTGCATGCCTGGAGCCCTTTGGGGTCTGTCCCACAAGAGGAGTTACTACAGAAGATTTTTCAGGGACTATCCCCTCCCTACTCTGCTTGCCACTATCCAATTCATTGGCCAGAGAGGAGGCACGGGCATGCATATGTTTCAGTATGTATCTCTTTTTAATGCATTTATTTTTAGCTTGTTTTTGTGGCCCATAGAGGATTCCACAGGAAATCCTGCAGCCATGGGATCATGAAAAGCTCAGGTTCCCGATTGTGTTACATACGTTAACAGAGATGTGATCTATACAGGGTTTTTTAAAAAGCAGCTATAAATACTTTCTCCAGCTGCACCAATATCCCCTCGTCCCTCTTCCCTCCATGGCACCTGTTGACACTCATGTACCCAGTTAAGATTAGCTGCTTCACAGGGAAGGGGAGCCCTGACTCTGGAGCAGGAGCACCTGGCTGTCCTGTTTTGGGACACACCTTGGGCTGTCAAAATTTGCAAAAGTCCAAAGGGCCAACTCCCTTGATGGGTTTGCTTGGCCCAGCAGTCGTGTGGGGCAAGAGCCACAGCAACCAGCCCCATATGGTGTGGTGGCACTTTGCCATCTGAGCCCCAGGCAGACCCATCACAGTGAGGAGGTTGTCTTCCTCAGCCCTGCTTCTTCCCAAGGGATGAGCAGGGGTGCTCAGTGCTGGTGTGCACACTCACATTTCATTCTGCGGCCGTGGGGTGTGCTGCCAAATGCATCATTTCCCTCCAGCTGTGGAAGCTGATGGCCCTTTCACATGACCCCTCCAGGCTCACCAGAATGAGTAATGCCTGCAGGGCTGGCCTGTGTTTGTGAAATATGGAGATATGCAGGTATAGAACTTGAGATCATGGCATTCAAGCATGTGGGAGACCTTTGTGGCCTTTTGACTGGAAGCAGAGAGGCTTTTCACCTGTGAGAGGCAGCTCTCAGTCTCCTCACTGCCTTTGAGCACTGTGGGGGAAAGGTACTGCATAGAGTGCCCCAGAATGAGCTAGGACATGTCTGGAAGAGGCATCTGCTGGGAATGTATTCCATTCATCACATGATACATGCAGCCTCCAAGCTCAACCCTGAAACACTTTTCCATGGAGAGAAAAAAACAGCAAGGTAAGAGGGAGCTGTGCCAGGGGCTAGTCCCTGCTTTCCTGCAAAGATGTCAGCCCGAGCTGGTGTCCACAGGGGACACCGCTCTGCAAAGCCCAGCTCCGAGTTGTGCCAGTTTTTTCCCAGTCCATGTGTCATCATTCCTGGCTGCTGGTGAGTCAGCCCCTGGCCCTGCTGGGTGCCTCCACAGAAGCCGTGCTCTGCTGCTCTGCAGAAATCCTCAGCCATCAGGAGAGCCCATACTACAGCAGCTGCAGGTGGTGCTCCCCTTCCATGCTGGGAGGGAGCCAAGAATTTCTTAACGGTTTGTTTATGCAGAAATTATCTAAATCATAATGAGAGATTCCTTCATTTGCTACTTTCTCCCCTGCACAAGAAGTTGATGTCATAACTCTTCACACTTCTCTGCTCCTGGATTTGCCTAAAGAGTCTATCCTGGAGCCAGAAGAGCCGTCTGAAACTTTAGTTGAACCTGAAACATGAAATATTGGCTGCACCATGAGACTTGATGTGGGAATGGGAAGATGTATTCAGTTCACAGTTAAAGCAATCAGAAATTTACCCCATCACTTGGAAACTCTTCTGATCCCCACCCACACTCTCCCAAGCGACACCTCTGAGTGTGCCACACTCCCAGGCTGGAAGTTGGGTTGTGTCCCTCTTTGCCAAGCAAAGTCCTTCTGCCCAGTAGACCCTGCTGAGATCCTGACGTGGGTCCTGTACAAGGGGATTCAGACAGGTCATGTCAGCCCTGCTATTGCTGTACTCCAGTAGACCCAGAGCTTGTACAGATGGGATGGCAGAAATCCAAGGAAAGGCTCATGATGCCAGCTCAGAGAGGAGCAGAGAGAGAAAAGGGCTCAGCTGATAAAGAAGAAGGCAATATCAGAATCAGAAGACAGAGGGTTTAGAGGTAAATTAATTCTGTTTATGTACATCTGAGGTTCATCTGTGGTTTGTTTGTCCAAAATACCACAGTGAAGCCCATCGTGGGGAAGATGTCATCACACACTGTGGTACACGCCAGGACTGCCCTGGTCCTCTGAATGACCAAGGCCTCCTGGATCTGGAGAAGGTCTTGTCAGGAGGATCAAATATAAGGAGTGGAGGAAAAGGAACAGAAGTAATAGTTTTCTTCCGCCCTGCTCCTCCCAGGCTGTCGCTTTAGTCAGGGCTCCTGACAACCCCTTCAGATGCAGTGTACTCCAAAAATGTATGCTGGGGTTATGTAAGACTCCAGTACCTTTGGTGACTCACATACCTTGTCCTAACATGCCGCTCCCCACAGCCATTGTGTAACCTCACTGGGAAAGCACGCAGTGGCCAGCCCAGGGATGGGGAGCCATGGTCCTAAAGATCTTCCTTCCCAGGGAAAGGTGAACCCACTGAAGGACCATCCCATCCCTCTCAAACATGGAGATGAGGGAGTCCTGCCGCAGAGCTGGTCCTGAAACTGGAGGGATGGTCAGGGAGATGAAAAGTGTGAAATTCATGAGACCAGAAAATTTCTGGTTGGCATCCAAACCTACGGTTTTCCCTGTTGTGTGCTGTAGTGAAAGGTCTGCTAGTACTTGTAATGAAAGGGTTCATTGGTAGAAATAGGGACATTCCTATGTCCCTATGGAGAACAGGAATAGGGATATCTTCTTCCCTTATCCAGGGAGCTTTCTTCCTGCAGTGAAGGTGCCTGAGTTTTCTCTTGTTTAAGCATGGAAACATCAGGATAGACTTTGCAGCCAGCAGTGGAGAAATTGACTGTCCCTCCGGCACAAAAGGAGGATCAGGCCTTTGAGGAGCTCCTGGAACTTGCAGTGGATGTGTGGGCACAGCAAATTGCATGTGTCTCTGTCTCAGTGTGAGGCTGTGAAGGAGTGGGGCTGTGCCTGTGTGTTGGGGAGCAGTCTGCCCCAGGCTCCTTGCAGACAGGCCCAGTCTGCCATGTTTTGCCATCTCCTGGGACAGCATCCCCAGCAGCACAGAGCAGAGGGCCTCACCTTCCCTCCTATTCAGAGTCTGCAGTTGCTGGAGTCTATGCTGAACACAAATATCATCTGGACAGCTGTACCTCGGCATTTTGTGTGGCTGCTGTTTGGTTTGGATTTTCACCCTGCCCATACTCTGTGTTTGAATGCATGTGCTGTGAATCCAGCTCAAACATCTCAGCCCCTCAAGGCAGCAGAGTTATGGTAATGTGGGTATGTTCAAGGAAGGCTGAGAATTGGCAAGCCAACAGCAATCTCTCTGAACTCACAGTTCCAAGAAAGTTCGGACTTCATCCTGCCTTGCACTCAAGTCTGTCAAAGAAATCAGAGGCAAAGAACAGCATGCTACAGGTTTGGTGCTGCCTTGTGACTTCAGGGCCAGCCCATCAGCTGGGACAAGTGAGGGTACCTGCCCTGAGGCAATTCAGATGAGCAGGTATTTTCCTGACATCTTGCCAGTCCTAGATTTCTGTCCAGGGCTCCACACCTACCCCAGCCTATCTTCTGGTGCAAAAGTGATAGGCTTGAATCATGTAATGGATATACAGCCTGGCTCATAAGCTGAACTGAAAAATAAAGTTAAAGAAACTCTTCTTGTTTAACTAAGGATCTGTTTTCCACTGTTTTGTAACTCTGCAATGGAGTGATATTAGGGCTGAGTTTTGGCTTCAGGACTCCACTTTTAGACTTGTATAAAATCACAGTAACACAGGCATCAGACTCATTATTTATTATACAGTTATAAATTATACAGTTTTGCCCCCTCAGTCCATAGCTAGAAATCACCACTTCCCACATACAGCATATGCAATGCTTTATTTTTAAAAAATAACTTTCATCTTTCTAAAGAGTAAAGGCAGAGCAAAAAAATGAATTAATGTGACCTATTATTAAGTTACGAAATGCTTACAAGCCCACAAAGCCATGCATGGACTGAGCTTCCTCAGGAAAGAGGGCAACTGCAAAGAATTTCAGAGCCAGCACCTTGCCTGGTGAAAAATAGAAGCCACTGACTTCAGCAGGAATGTCTGCTCCTAGCTGCAGAATTGGTTCCCAGAACCGGCTCACCATGAAGCCCAGTGCTGGTGGAGTTGAAGGACATTCATGAGAAGCAATCTAATTATTTTCCCCGATTAATAAGGCAGAACAATCCGCAAGTTGTGTTCTAATGGTTACAACCACATGGCCGCAAGGAATCAAGCCTGCATGAACACGCCCTGCCTTTGCCAGCCTTGCAGGCTGCTCAGGCACAGGATGTCTCTGCTGACTGGCAGCACTGCCTGCTGTCACCATGGCACAGGTTTCTTTCTGTAAAACCTGCTTCAGACATATTTTGTCAGGCTCTAACCACCAGGGCTGGCCTAAGATGTGCCAGCTGGCTCCCACACCAGGAGATCTTGGTCAAGGTAGTTTGGCAGGGGTGAGGCTGGGAGATGACATATTTTGTCCCTGAACTTTTGGGAAAGCTCTGGGGTGAAGAGGTAAAGAAAAGAGATGTGGGCATCCTGGGAACGAGGGGGAAGTCTGAGATGGAGTGGGCTGGCTAAGGAGGGGCAAGCTGGGATAAGGAGTTAGGGGAAAGGAAGGAGTGGACCTTAGAGGACACGGGACAGCAGGAAAGAGGAGTCCCTTCTCCCCATTAGGATGTGTCCCCTGCAATGTCTGGGAAGAATCACATATTCCCACTTGTGTTTCTCCTCCAATATCAGCTGAAACCTTCTGGTCCCACATTTCACATCAGTTGACGCTTTGTGGATGGCAGCCTTTCACTGAGACAAACACACTGTTAGATCCCATCACACTTCTCCCAGGTGGCTTCTGTATTCTGGCTGTGCTGCTGGCCCTGTCACCCCCCAGGTGGGCCTACTGGGGACTCCCATGTGCTTTGCTGGAACCCAGGAGCAGCCCCACAGATGTGAGCATGTGTGCAAGTGACCTTCAGAGAGCTGAGGTCACACAGCTGGCTGCTCCAGGGGCAGAGGAAACCAAGCAAAGCTGCCTCTACAGATTTCCCATTTCACTGTTCCTCAAGGCTCCCCACCCAGGCTCATCTCCATGCACAAAATGGATGGTTCCTACCAGCAGGACAACACCAGAGCCACAATCCTGCTCGGAGAGATGCCTGAAGCAGCTCTGTGTGAGCCCTAAAGCAGTTTAACTGCTGAGCATAGAGGAAATCAGCTCTTTCTGTTGTGTTAATATTGCATTTATATTGCTCCTGGTAGAGGTACCTGCTGTAACCCAGCTAATCCAGCAAAGGGGATTCCTCTCCCACACACAGCTCTGCTCCCAGTGCAGGTCCTGTGTTCAGGTGCCTCTGGGAAGGCAGCATGAACTCCTGTAATTAAAGCCTGGATCCTAACATGCAAGTACAGAGAGGCCACATGCTGGCTGGTTTTCTTTGTAGCTTGAATAGTGTTTCTTTAATGTAGGTGGGTTGTTTTTTTGGTTGGAGGGTTTTTCGTGCTTGTGAGAAACATAAATAGGCCTTCATCTTTTATGCATTTCCTTGTGCCTTCCAGACCTAGAGCTCCTCTCCATCATTTGACATCATTTCTAGTTTTGAAAGACGCACTTACTAGAAAAAGATATAAGGGTGTTTTCATTGCAGTACATCATATTCACATACATAAAATATTAAAAGCAATATAGATTAATCCAAAAACAATGCAGCACTTTAGAAAATAGTATTTTTCTTTTCCCTAGGTATTAGAGAATGAAATAAATTCTACTCTGTTAGACATTACAGCCTCCATGGACTCCCAAGGGGAGTGTGTGTCATGCTTAGAGATACCGTAAGGGTCTGTTATGAGGGGAGCAGATTTCCTGCTATATGAATGCAGATACAGGGGAATATAAATATAGGGGTTTGTGTGTCTGTGTGTGTGTGTATGGATGCTTACATAGCATGTGTCAGCACTGCCAAGGAGCATTGGTTGTGCCTGCCCCACACCACTGTCTCCCAAGGACAGAGTGCATTTCCCGAGTCCTCTCCCAGTCTGTGCTGGGTCTTCCCAGAGAAGCCTAGAGTTCCATGAAATCTATGGCACAGTGCTATGAAGAGGCCTACAGTACATGGCAGTGAATGGCAAATGTAGCCCAGTGGAAACAGCATGTTTTCCTCTAAAAGGCAGCCCTTCAATGTCCTCCAAGTATCCTTATTCAACTCATTGCAGCCAGACTTTGGCCTCAGGTGAGCCCAGGCTCTGTCTCAGGTGATTACAGGTGATGCCTCTGATCTTCAACAGTGCTCCCTGGAGACAAGTGCCCTCACATGTCATCTCCCTCATATAAGAAGGCAAAATTATTTTCCTTCTCTTAAAGGGTGTCCTAGAGGCTCAGCTGCACAATAACCAAATACAATACTCACTGAAACCCAGTAGGATGAGGAAACAAGAACTCAAACCATCCAGGATCGCACCCAGTGTGGGACCTAATGTAGCCTCTGAGTTCATTCCTCTTTGTGAGAAGAGCAGATTTACTCCCAGGGTTAGTGTCTGCATGTTTTTCCAGCTGCTAGCTCTCTGTCTCCATCCCTCAGATCCACGTGCCTTTCCAGTCTGTCAGTTCTTCATTCATGTCCACATGTGTGTTCCCTTCTTCCTCTCCCACTGGGAAGCCTCCCACAGCCCACCTAGCTCCTCCAATGCCATCCTTCACTTCCCCTCCTGGGGCAAGGCAGCAGGAATCAGCTCTGCTCCCATGTCCCTGTTTACTGGGGTTAAAACCATCTCATCTGCTAATGTAGATACACAGAAGTGCTTTCAGCAAAAGCTGTTTGAAAAACTGGAGCAAGCATTTACTGAACCTTTAAAAACCTGAAAAATCCTCTCCATTCTGTTATCTTCCCTTTTTTTTCAATCTTCCCTCTTTTTTTTCCCTTTTTCCTATAGAAAAGTCTTATATTAATAATTATTGGTGTCTCTTTTTCATGGGTATTTGATTCCATATTGCTTCTGAAAAGAAAGGGTAAGTATAAAAGGTTCCTAAAGCATTCAGAATCATACACCCACATTTCTCTCCAATATTATCTTGCTTTTCAAAGTCAGACTGAAAAATCTGGAACGATTGTAAAAGTTTTAAAACACATTTAAAGGTCTGATTCCTCGAAGTTCAAGTAGTTCAGGATTCAGTAGCCACCAAAGAAAGTAAAACCAGAACCAACCAAAAATATGAAAATCTTTTTACTGGCAGAAAATGTTAGTAGGAGAAACATTAAAGGTGTTAATAGTACCAATGCCATATTCAGCATCTCCTATAAATGGGGAAGGGAATGTTACTGTTGGCAACCCTAGGCAATGACAGGAAGTATTTATTAGCTCAACGGGATCCTATATTTGCAAGGGTAAATCCAGCCAGCAAGAATTATCGCTCTGTTGACAGACTAGCTAAGGGGCCAGGGAGAAGGTAGATGGCAAAGTGGGCATTCACTGGGGGCAAGGGAGGGGTGCAGACCCCACAAAAAGCAGCACTTCCCAGGCAACAGAGTTCCCAGGGCACCCGTTCTGCTCCACTCAGAGCAGCTCACAGCTGTGGCTGCTCTGATGGTATTTTTATGAATGGTGAAAGGAGACTTTGGTCCAAGTCATAGCAGACATGCTGGGCTTAAAGAGAGAAGGGCAAAAGAGAATAAGAGCAATGAAAGGTGATTAACGCTATGTAGTTGTAGGTAGATGCTTGCCTATAAATCATGTGATGGTGTGTAACATGAAAAGAAAATCGGAGCAAGTTATTCAAAGGGAAACTCCATGACACATGGAGAAAACTCTTCAGCTGTACAGCACAGGCTTGATTTTCTCTGCTCAGAATACCTGCAGCATGCATGGAGTTCACTGCCAACAAGGACTATTCAATTATTATGGTTATATAGTGCCAGGCACTTGAAGCAAGTCCTACAAAGCTCTGTGATTCATACAGACCACAGACCTAATCCCAGAACGTTTATTGTCATCAGTGAAAAAAGGCTAAGCTGTGACAGGCACTATTGGCCAGGAAGAAGCAGAGCTGGTGCCCTGACTATTTTGGGACAAAGACATCCTGTTCCTCCAAAGCCTGAGCTGGGAGTACATCTTTCCCACTGGGAAGCACCAGCCAGGCTGGTTACAGGGGCAGCCAGGGGGAACCTGGCCCTCTACAGCAACTTCAGATTGCTTTTCAGATAAATACAGATGCAGATGAGTAAAGGACTTGAGTCTATATTTTGCGTGTGCTTGAAATGATGATAGTCTTAATTCCTGCTTTTCATTTTGATAATATTAAAGCATTCCTTCTAATTAATTTTGCTCTTCTATGCATTTTGAAAACTGTCCCATGCTTAACTGATAAAACATACCCTCTCCCTCCAAAAGTGTTTTTATGTTCTTGTGTGGTGTGAATTATAATCAGGACTGGGGCAACAGCATTAATGTGATATTTTTCCAATTCAGATTGAAGCTATTGACCTTCTACCCTTTGTAGCCATAACACTAGGTTGTGATATAGAAACCCAGGATAAACATGCAAATACAATATTTCTTCTTTGCTCTTGCAAAGATTGTTTATGATTATAGAGTTAATTCATTGTTCACCC